>KI423300.1:7838-32362 GCA_000473375.1 Anopheles culicifacies
GTTTTTGTTCCTCTTCCTTACGGTTGCCTAGTCTTGCATGCTCGTTATCTCTGCACTTTGCCGCCGATCGTCGTCGTCGTCGTGTTTGGTATTTGGCTGCCTGTGGTATGCCGAAGAAGGCGAAACCCACTTCAACCCGGCAACCCTCGCGAAGAGCTCTCGCTTTCCAGTTAGAAGTTCTGCTCTTTAAATGGGGACCGGTGCTTTGCCTTTATTGCTGACTAGCCCTTGGTCATGTGGTGTGTTTGTGTGCCGTTTTTTGCTTCTTTCAAACATACATCTGTATTTGTGCGGATGGGATTTTATTCCCCCTGCGTGCTTCCCCTGTCGTCGTCCCTGACTCGGCAGGTCGCATCGCAGGATCTCTGGCTTCTCCTGGGAACAGATTCATTGTACATTCGGGACGAAAGTGCAAACAGAATCACACAAAGATGCGAAACACCGGGAAGAAAGCCTCCGAGGAATGTTGAATGAAGAGAAAGAGACCAAGGCAAACCGAACGAGATCTACACACAGAGAGAGGTCTGTGAAAAACCTGCTGGCGTGTGGTGGTGGCCCAGGCAGTAGGCAGTGTATCAGGATGAGCAGTGGACGCACACGATGGGAAGAATCCGATGGCTTATAGTTTATATGGGAATGCATCCATTGAATAAAACAACACAACCGAATGGAGCCGCCTGGCATATTTAAGTTTTTAAGGGTCCATTTCTTTTCGCCCACGGTTTTTGTCTGTTTTTGGTGGCTTCCACCCCCAAACGTTGCCTTCCTTTTTTTTTCGCTGTGGTGTAGAGCCTTTTTTTAAGCGATTTCCACGAATTCTACGGACTCCTTGCGGGAGGAACTCCTTTATTGGTTTTGGCATATGGGGAGTGAATTCTTTCTCGATTTATACCTTTATTATGGGGGCCACAGGTTTTCTGCTCTCGCGCAGGTCGTGCCAGAGGAGGATCTGGGTGCGATCGATCTTTCGTTGCGTTTGCTTTACATTTTTTTTTGGACGCTCCTCTATAAGAGCCTGTTCTTCTCCCCTCTAACAAGCTTTCTGTTTGCGCGCCGGACATCAAGAAGGACCACAAACGCATAAGCACTGGGTAAGTGGAAGTGGGCAAGATAGAGAGCGATTCATCCCATCGATCGTGTTCCTCCTGTTCGCGCTTTCGCAATGCCCAACATATCCTCCTCCACCGAGAATGGAATGCTGTTCTCACTTTTTTTGGCGGTTATTTCCCATTCCTTGTTCTGTGTGAACCGAACGGGTCCTGTGTATTCGAGCGCGCGCGCGCCCGTCCGTTAGAGTGTTGTTGCTGTGAGAGATTTTATCGAGCCCCCACCACCACACATCACACCAACACTGTGTGTGCGCCTTTTAGCGATGAAGGTAAGATTCTTTGGGGATCTTGCGTTAGTCGTGTCCTGCCGTCCGTTGTTATTGCTGGTGGTCACCTTCTTCAAAGCACTGGGGAAAGGGAGGAGAAAGGAGTAAAAGACGAAGGGTCCTGATCAAAGACCTTTTATATATAGAGATGGCAGAAAGGAATCGTTTTTCTTATGCCGCACACAAACACATATGCAGTTCTCTTCCTTTGGGACCATGGGGAAGTGCTGTATCGCTCGCTGGCTGTGGTGGAAGCCAACCGTGCGGGATTTTGCTGCCGGTTATTGGGTGATTGGCTTTTTTTTTGTCGGTTGGTGGTGCCCTGTTATCTTCCAGATCATCAATCAAATCGAAGCAGCAAACGAACGATTTTGTTTAGTACGTGTGTGTGTGTGTGCGTGTCTTTAATACACCGACAGCTAGCGAGGTATCTTGCTGTCTCTTGCTACATCACACCAAAAGACGACACGGTGCAGTCCTTTTTGGGGTGCTGGCATTCCGCAACCTTATGCCCTTATGCTGCTTCCTAGTGATCGTGCGGCGCCCAAAACGGTTCGCTTCGTTAGCGGGAGGCAACCAAACCGGGTGTTGGTAGCGGGTTCCAAATCGAATTTAAACCGTATCGAGAAAAAAAATCCTCAGTCCATTTCTTTGCTTCCCTGAAAGAGAGGTTTGAAAAAAAGGTGCTACCTTGTATTTTTTGTGTCGATCACACAGGACCATTCTCATTTTTTTTTTTAAATCCATCATTCGATTTAGAATGGAATGGCGCAACAAAGCGCACCCCTTGTTCGGCATTCCCTTTTTAGTGCCTTCCCTGAAGGATACACACAAAACACAATAATAATGATAAAAAATGGGAAGAGGTCCAAGCACACACGATTGTTAGAGAATCACGCACGACGAACGGACGCCGCCGCCTACCGTTTGCGACCGGGACACAAATATCAGTGATCGAACGAATGGGGAGGAGGTGAATGGGAGCTTTGTGGGCTTTTTTTTCGAGCTCCCTCTCCTCGTTATCTTGTGTATGTGTACGTCCGGTACAGAAAACGGGGGTTAAAATAGCAACCCCCTCTCCCCCTTTAGCATCAGCGTGGAGGATCACGGGGTGCGCTATAAGGGTTGCTTTATTTTCTTAAAGTATGCCTGCTCGCCGGTCCGTTCGCACGATCATACTCTTTTTTTTTTGTTCTTGCCTTCGGTTTGATCTCTCGATGATGATTTGGTTAAATTTGGTTCTCGGTTTGCGTAAAAGGATCTTCTCCGGAGGCGCTCCTTCTTTGCTCGTGCGCTCCACGGGTGGCAACACAACACACAGGTATAAATCGACCATCCCATCCTTGTTTTTTTCGGACTCGGCCTGGGGTCCGTAATCGCCAGGAAATACACGACGACGACTCACAAGGGCGGCTCGGCGTCGTTGATTTGAGCGCGGAGATTTGATTGCGAAAGAGCTCCCCCTTTGCCTGTGGACTGGGGGAATGGTCAGTACACGCAGGGAGGGGTGGACGATTATGAGATTTTCTTTTTATGATTCTGATCTTTATTTTTAGTGCGGACTGTTTGTTTGAATCCCGTGCGGAGCCTCACGATGAGACGATCCTTTCTTGGGGGTTGAGAAGGAAACGAACAGGCTGGAGGGAGAGATACGAATCGCCATAAATGCGCAATGAGGCGGTACCAAACGGTTCCCCAGCATTCCATTCATCAACAATCGCAAGCGTGTAATGAAAGGGAAAAGAAGAATCATCCAAAGGAAGAACGCCTCACACATACTGATCGCCTATACATGTTTGTGTGCTTTTATGTCATACCGGAAGATGCAGCCGTGTATGTTTTTGTCACCCTGAAGATGAAGAGATTGACCGAACACGAGATTGTTGATGCAAAACGTACGATTACCCCAAACCCAATGTTTGTTGCGGACTGCTGTACCGTCGGAGCGACTCGGGCGATGATTAAGTTGGCATACCGATTTACCGTGACGGAGGGAAAAAGAAATCAAGAAGCGGACGTGAATTTGATCACCCGACCACCAGGAGACAGAGATTGAGCAAATGGGACGGTTCGGGTGTCCCCGTCCGGGTCATGCAGATATTCATCAATCAAAATCCCACTGTTGTTTGTCCCGATGCAGTTTTATTCTTATAGTGTGCGCGCGTCCGGTTTGCGTCCGTTTGGGCTTGATGATGGTAGATGCAATATAGCGCCGAGTTACACACCGCAAGCTGCAATTTATTATACCGTCCCATATATAATCCTGCGGTCAGCGCAGAACGCAAGATGAAGAAGCTGGGTGTGTGACCCCCATCAAAACGTTGGGTAGGGTTGTTAAAACATTTGCATAACCTCGCACAGGAGACAACAGGATTGGAAGACGTTATGTTTTCAAGAGGGAGCTTAAAGAAAACCATCCCATAAGGAAGGTAGTTGCATGCATCACTAGGCAATCACTAGGTCCGACGGAATGGATGGACATTGAAGTTGTATACACCTCGCAGACAGCTGGGATAGAGGAGTTCCCCCTAAAGGTGGAAGATGTCCTAGCGCACCCTTGTAACGTCTGCACAATTTAACGGTTTTTCCATTGCTTTTGTTGTTTTGCTCTGTCTCAGGACGTCAAGACTTGAAATACATCGTCGTATCCTTTCCGTTTGGTGGGGAATATCCTTCGCATTACACCGGTGTTAGCGCCACCGGAGCGCATGTGCCCATCGTTTCACGATCGACTGTGCACGAAATTTATGCAAAGTGTGTCAAACCGTCGTCCAATACCTCAACGCTTTCAAGGCACGTGCTCTTTGGGGGGAGAACTTCTTAGGGATCCTTTTTTGTTTTTGGGGAGTTGTTGGCACGCGTGGCAATGTGTTGCTTAAGGAGGCCACGTTCCGGAATAAATTTAAGGAATTCCCCATGCATCCACTATTATTACGCGGAGTCGTTATAAGTGTGCTGAATTTTATTTCCAACCATATGTCTTCACGCATTCTCCATCAGCTTATCTGTTACGGCGCAGAACAGTTGGCTATATATCCGTTACAGTGTGTAACGCTTACGTTAACGAACCTTTTTTCATTAATTGTTACTCTTATCTCTTTATCCTATCCTTTCCAGAGCTGGGAGTTGCTGTTGATCAGCAAGCTCGAATGGAACATCAACGCGGTGACAGCTTACGACTACGTAGACCACATTCTGGAACGCTCCAAGTGGGGCTCGGACGATGCCAGGCTGCGCGAACATGCGCACACGCTCATACACGTCTGCAACACAGGTAAGTCATTGCGACCAGATCCTAACACAAAATGTCCTGCCCAACGTCGATTCCTGCTCGCTAGCGAACGCTTTCGGCAATTAAGCAATTTCGACGCCGGGCATTGTGTGTTGTTTTTCGTTAATTGTCAAACATTCCCTCCTGGCAAATGTCGTATTGTTTGGTGCCGTTTGGCCTTTTTTTTCCACTCCTGTTATTAATGGTCGCTATAAAACTTGCCCTTCCGCTTTTGCGCTGTTCGAGAGTGGTGTGGAATGTGGTTCCGATCTAGCAGCCCATTAGGCTGAACGTTTCGGGACTTCGGGTTTGGATTGATTTGTCAAATCGACACACATCCGGTGAAGGAAATGGAGAGATCCCTCTACCAAGACGGGCAGCGTGATGATGTGTCTTGCCCGTTAAGAATGCGCTCAGTTGTTTGAATATGCGAGACACATGTATTGGAGGTCTCTAATTCGAGGTCATTTTCATAAAATTCTTTTACCGCACTACTGCGTTTATTGCTCTGTCTCTCACCCTTCGTTGCCCGTTTGAAAAATCACCCTAAACCCCCGAACGGTTGCTCGATCTTTTCGTTTGTGCTTTATTTTATGCGAACCGCACAAATAACACCCAACGTGAAGGGGGAGATCGTGGAGGATTTGTTGGGAAGCAGAGGAACTTCTTCTGAGGTGATTGGATTTTTGGTTTTATTGCATTTCGAGCGCTCGCGCGAACGCTCTCCCAAACTCCCTCCCCCCCCCTTGTGGCCGTTTTTCCGATCGCGAACCCTATGTGCGGCCCCTGATGTTTGGCGAGGACAATTATTCTTCGATTTCAATGCCAATCGGTGGCATTGCCTTCCATGCTGGGTTAACGTCTCAAGACGCCGCCGGGAATAGATACACAGCGATGGAGGATGGAAGAATGGTTCCCGAAGGAAGGTAGGGCGAATATATATATTCTTCTGATCGAATCTTGCCTCACGACGATGGCGCGACGTCGCTGGAATCTCCCTCTTTCTCTGTGTGTTTTATATATGTTTTTTTTTTTTTTAGTCTGCCGGTTTCGGTTTGTTGTTCCTTTTATTTCTCCGATCCCCGAAAATGAATGTACCATTCATTTTCGGGGATATTTAAATTCAAGGTTATCCGCGAGACGAGCGAGAGCGTGTGCGCGCGCTCGCGCAAGTCAGTGCCTCACGCAGAGGGTGAAGCAACCAGCTTTCGCGCGGGGTCGCCGCGACGAAGATGACGACAACTACTGCTATCGCTTTGTGAGAAAAAAGGGCCCCATACACACACACATACACTTGAGAAGAGAACTCGTACACCACAGGCGCTTCTTTTATACGCTTTCGCTCTTAAAAAGTAAAGCGGAAACGAACCAGATTCCTGTACTCGTGTGTTTTACCCCGATCGGGAGGTCGCGTCCCTTCACGGTTACAGCATATCTCCCGGGTCTGTGTATGTGCTCCTCTTCTTCCATATCAAGGAAAGGAACGTTCGCTGCAAAACCGTCGAAAGATGGTAATGTAACATTCGCGAAACGAGCACAGAAAAAGGGGGTTGAATGACAACAAGACGAAATCAAGCCCAACAAACCGGAATCTCGCATAGAGTATGGTGTGCCATACGGAAGAATTGGTAAAGGGAACGGTTGAGAGCTTGCCAAAGTTAAATGGCTTGCCAATTGTATGTTGTTTGCACTCCTTGGGGAGGGTTTCAGGACCTTCGGGAGGAGTTCGCTGTAGGAACTCTCCGGAAATTCCTTTGTTTGGAAGGTGCCAAGTACGCGGTGGTAGCAGAACGGGGCAGCTCTCTCGTACCGTCTCGAGAGCAACGGACCCAACAATCAAACACCGAAACGAGTATTACAAGTTACACGTAACCAATTGGTCCACAAACTTCCTTTCCGTCCAGGATCCTGTATTCTATCGAATAAAAATAAGAACGCACGCGCACCATCTGCTGGTCGAGCTGTTGCGTTCCCGTACAATTTTCACCTCATTCGTCCTTTTTTGCTCCCTTGGGTTAATATCCTTGTTTCCGACACACCGTGCAGCAGAGCCTTCCATTCCGATACATACGGATATTCGGGAGAAGAATAAAAAAAATGGACCAGAAAGGTGTTGCCAGCGAAATTCCCTCACCATTCGATATCAAACAGCTGCCATCCGCCGTTTTAATGTCTCGATACATGCATCCAAGGATGACGGCCATTGCTGACTAGCGCGCACCTACTTTATTTTATTCAACCGTGCATCGGAATCTCTCTGGGCTCCAAAAGCATACAGCCACACGTACAAGAAGGAACACAGGGCTCTCGGGACCAACTCATGCAGGTTGAACCTGCCTGTGCCTGTTGCTCGTCCGGTGCACACAATTTCCTACTTGGCCTAATCAGGATAATTGTGTGTGAGTGCTGTTGACCTTTTGAACTGGAGGGGGTGCGTCCTGGTGGATGTTGTTGTAAATGTGCAGGTGTTGCCGCGCGCACACACTGACGCAACCGGACGTGTCCTTAATTGACTGGGTCTCGCATATCGCGACACCTCGATCAGCTCCGAAAGAAAGGGCGATCGGCTGTATTGCGCAGGTTGCAAGGAGAAATTTATGTTAATTTCCGGTTCTAATGACAGTGTGTGTGGGTCCTGCTTGCGTGTTCGCGCTCCTATCAAAAGTGTCAACGGCCAATTGAACTGTAGGATCTGGAACTCGTGAACCTGGGTGGCGCGGGGAAGAAATCATGCAGGTTACCGAAGAAACCGTTGGAAGCGAGAGAAGGAGCAACAGGGGGACACCTTCCTTGGAGGTGTTTTTTTTTGTTTTGTTTTTAATTCATGCGTGTATATGACGTTGGGCTTTTGCTTTGTTTTAAACATTCCTTGCCGCATTGGCTTTTGAAAGTCTGGCAAACAGTTCCCCATCCGCGCATGCATGGTCACCACCATAAACGGAGCAGCAACCTGTAGGCTGGGACTTGCCTCCGAGGGTCATTTTCCACGTTAGGAAGTGCCAGTTTTTCCCTGTTATTTTAAATGCCCGCGCCAGTTTTTTTTTCCTTCTTCTTTCGCACTCTGGTATATCTCTCGACCAATTAATAAATCGACAACGGGCGATGTCTATGTCTGCACTTCCAATGGGAACGCAGGGCCCATAGTCCTGTTTGCTTTCCCGCGAACCAAACCAAGGAGATTCAACATTTTATGATAAACTGACCCTGGTCGCGACTCGCTTAACGGAAAAGGATATTGCATGGTTTAGTACACAGACACACATGTACTGGCCGTTGTCACCTGTGCGAGTTGGTAACCCCATTTTTAGCCCGGTTGAAGTTCTTCCGGGGTCGTCCAACTATTCGTTGGGCAACTTTGTTACTTCGCCAGAGCACCTGGAGTAGGGGGAATACCCTCTCTGCCCAGAAGTCAATGTTCGACGAATCGACTCCAACGTTCTGAAAAACTCCCCCATCCCAAAGGGGGGACGATTCGATCTTATCGATTCGAGGAAGTTAAACATCAGAACATTGTCAGGCAGGAAATATATTGTGCCCTGTTGTGGTGTGTTTGCGCTCGGGACGATATCAGCCCGAGCTGGGCAAAGAAACGGATTACTGTAACGCAAGACCCCCGGCAGTTTCTTCAGGTTTGCCATCAACAACCTACCCGAGTATGCGATAATTCTTTCCGGCTGGTTGACATTATAGTGAGCACACACTCGGCCCGACTGCCTGCCGGTTGTCAGTCAACTTCGGCGATCAGCATTCATCAACCCCCCAAAATGACGACGTGTTTAGTATGCATTCCGCAAATGTGCCTCTCCAACTCTGTCTGTTGACTTCGGGCCCTGCCACCAAAGGCGTCTCCCAGGTTGTGTTGCCTTAGTTTGTGCCCGGACCGAGGACGGGAATGTGATGCATTCCTTTCTTCCTCTTTCCAAAACACCGCTGTAATACCAGACCACACCGTCTTCCAGCGCAAAAGTCCCAGGAGAGCATCTCGTCTTACTTCTTCGTGGTGTACTCTGCAACCGGTTATTCAGTTCGTTTGACTAAATTTAGCCATTTTTGCAATTCATGCAATTGTGGTTGCGCACTCTCGGATGATAATGATACTGTAGAAGAAGCATATCGCCGGTGTTGGTATCTTCTGGAAAGGAACACACAAGGTATCATTACACGATTAAAAACCGTCTGGTGCAGAGGTAGAGAGATGCGACGACGGTATCTGCGTAATATTCCGGTAAAGATCACATGAAGTATCTTGGGTAATGAATGAGATAGCCTCGAGTTATTGTCACCGTTACCAGCAACATTGTAGCGTTGGAAGTATTTTTTTTTTGCAACCAATTCTTTTAAAGGTTTCCCAAGGTTTATGACACTATCGGCAGTTACTCCACTCTTCAAATCTTCCACACTGAGATATCGTTTCCGATCTTCATACAGATCCAGTTTTTTTATTTTAATTTCCCACCGAGGTTTTGATTTCGGGGACATTCTTGGGTTCTCAACAAAGGTAAAGGGGTTCAATGTTTGCGGAAGGCAAAACTCGTTCCTCCTCCCGTCTGTTGCGCTCTCGCTTATCGGAGCTTCCTAACCATCCCGGGCTGGTAATGTCCTCGACAACCAAACAAAAAAAGGGCCCAATCGAAGAAGGAACCACTTTCTTCTTCTCGGAAACAAACGGGACCTTTACAAAGCCGCAACAGCCGTGTTTTCCGTCCTGTTTGGCAACGGTTAAAACGTTGGGAGAAATTTATCACCCTTTTTTTTCGGCAATATCTCCCCTTTTCTACACACACACACGCACACGCAGAACAACTAACCGAAACATCCTTTTGGGTCGGTGGTGGGACACCGCATGATCAATAAATTAATTACTGCCACTTTTGTGCCGGAAAAAGCGAACTCTCCTCTCTCTATCTGGCTGTTGCTGGTAACGGTAGGTCTTGTTTTGGGTAATAAAATTCCTTGCCACTTACCCTTTTTTTGGAACACGTGAGATCCTGATGTGTACAACATTCCTTCAGGACACGGCACGGTTTGTCCCGTAAGGGAATGTTTGAAAGATGGCAATCGAAGAAAATTGTATGTATAGGTAGGTTTTCTTCAATTAATAAATCCTGGGTCCGGACAGAAAGGACAATAAATCAAGGGTTCTCTTCTGTCACGTGGAAGTGTATGGAATCGTTACTAAAGTGATACGTTTTTTTTTTACAAATCTCACTTGAACACGGGGGGAGACACATACTCGTCGCCATTAGAAAGGAGCAAATTAATTAAAGAACGAAAAAAGGGTGTGTAAAAGCCACTCAATCATTTCTTTGCGTGGAAACACGTATTTTATTGGAAATCCCCTACTATTTTTTTCGAATTATCTTACCACATGCTGTGATCGCAAAAATATCGTCTCAAATGACTCGTCGAAGTATCCTGCTGGTTTGTTAATTTTTAAAAGCAAAATTTTGCACCCGGTTTTGGTGTTCTCCTTTCGAAAGTAACAGTTCGTCCTTCTTATTGCAATTATAGCAAAAAAACGATCTTTCTCCATCTTTACAGTCTAGAATTCTTTTTAAGGGGCACTTTTCCTTCTTGCTAGTAACGACACAGCACATAAATAAAGCTAACAACACAAATGATAATCCAAAGCAGAATCAATTGCTCCCGAATTTCGGTTTGCGTGCACCGCCCGGTTATCGTTGACTTCGGTGGCAGGATTTTGGTGGTGGCCGTTATTTTGAATCCATCCCCGTGTACGGTTCTGAAGGATCAAATGCATTCGCTCGTAGTAGAGCAAAATAAAAGGAATTTCTTTCCCATTTTCCTTTCCTGCTTGTCATCATTAAAAAAAAGAAATTGAATAGGAACTCTGATCCTTTATAAGCTTGCAAGAAGCAAAAAAAAAACGATGAAGTTTAAATCACTCTTGAGCAGTTTTTCAATATCAAATAGATTACGGGAGAAATTGTTTTTTTTTTTTTTGTGACATTAATGCTTGTTTTTTTTCCTTCGTCCTTTATTAAAGCTCCCAGGCGCATGTGTACTGGAATTAAATGTAAAAAAAAATCTAATCTCTATAAAAATCACACCTGGCCAATTTCTCTTTCCCTTAGGAAGACGGTTACGCGAGCGGGAGCGATTTGGCTTTCGTTCTTCCATTTCTTAAGGGGATGCATTTCGAGTGCAACTGCCAAGATCCTTCTTAATTATTTCCGATTTAAAATCACGTCTCGATGAGGCGCGCGAGGTCTTGCCCTCCTTTTACTTGCTGATCTGGGTTCCAGCCCGGATGGTGTTGTTTGCGCTCCTCCTTGGCGTGTTTTTTCTGCCAAGGATCGAATGACCAACCAAAAACCATCGGGTCCCGGTGTTTTGTTTTTTTTTTTGCTTTGTTGTATTATTACACAATGGGGCTAATTTTGTGCAGCTTGCATTTCAACACGCGCATTTGTATGCGGCCCGGTTCGTTGTGTGCAGCTTTTGTCTGTGGCAAGAAATGAAAACAACCGCTGGCGAAGTACAGAAGGTCATTTTCACCTTCATTCCCATTCCCCCGTGCTCCTCTAGGTGGGGCCCGGTGGCTCCTCATTGGGAGCAATTACAATTACACAGTATCCCTTTAAATGGGTTCCCTCTTCTTCCCATCACAACCCCCCCGATGTCTGGTGTGTGTGCCAATCGATTTCTAGTTAAATGCATCGATCGGAAAAAGAAGGTCTTTAAAGAAATGGCCGTAAGGAAAAACGCCACCATGTCCGCCGCTCTTAAGGGGAGAGAGGATGGATGATGGAGCACCCGCGCTTGCTTGTCCGCCTTGAAATAACATTAAAACACAAACACAGCACGTGCCTCGGCCAAACAGACATTAAAACGTTCAGACGAAGAAATGGTGAGTGGGGGTTCGTCGCTTGGAGTCTTTTTCGACGGGAAGCAGCATTTCATCACTTCACAGGACACGCGCAACGCGGGTCCGGGTGGACATCACGTCCGCTACACGTGCAAAGGTGTTCCGGCTGTTGGCTAGCACCGGCTCTTCGTTCCACTATTATAGCAAGGGTTTTCAATTTCGGTTGATATATGCACATAAATAATTAAAACAAAAACGCCACACAGCAAAGCATTGTAACCTGTGTTGTTTTTAAAATGCTGCTGGTTCTCCTCCCGGTGGCTTCACTCGGTGGGGCTGATTGGTCAAATAAAGACGCACATAGGAAAATTCCCTTTTAAAGGCAGTAGTCCCAGCAATGCTGTTGACCGTCATAGGTTTCCTTTCGCCCCGGTTTGGTGTTTTTCTTCTGTGTCCCCCATGCCTGGAGGCGAACGGGGGGAATAAGAAAGAAAACACCAGCAATATGAAAGAGCCCTTTAAAACTTGATCAATTCTCGATAATGTACTGCTGCTCTGTCGAACTCCAAACTTTATCTCTTCGATTAGGTAAATGGATTTTCACAATATTGCATCGTTTTTTTTTAAAGATTTTTAATGTCTATTTTATTTTTAGGAACACTTGTATTGATCATATCCTGCCCAGTTTCATTCATTCCGGGATTTCGGTACCAATACCCTCAAGCATGTACTGCTGGACAAAGCCAAGCGTTTGAACCTTTTTTTTTTGCTTGGCATCTTCATCTTGCGTTATGTTTCGCTTTGTTGGAAGAGTTTGGTTTTGGCCCTGGTACCCGAGAATTCCTGGAAGGAAAAGGATGCTGCCTGCTCGACACGATAACTCGATTTCAATCTTGCTACAAACGAAACATGCTTTTTTCAAAAAGCCAAGCTGAAAAGCGCACACCGAACGATCGAGTAACGCGCAAACGGTTTCGTTTTCCCATGGTGTTGGGATTTCTGGAAGCATCGGGGAATTCTATCGATTCGAACGCCCTTCAACGCATTACGTTCGGTTGCCCATTAAAATTATGCTAATAATTGCGATTTTCAATGCACCCCGACACAAAGGGACAGCTAATCAATACATCTTCAACGGGCCCGCAGACTTGTTGGGTCTCCTGGGGGTTAAAAGCTGTCATGCCCCTACTCAAGTGCTGTGTTAGATATGTCAGGCTAGTTTTACGATAGGCAAATGTGTTTCCGCGTAACCCTTTTTTGCTTCTTTGGGTTCGCACATCGATCATCCCCTTTATATCTACATTGCCACCGCTTCGAATCGTGTCGAATTGGCCCGGGGGCCAATATTTACAAATATTATAATTTTGACGCTGCTAATCGAGAACCGTTCGAAAGATTGGCACAAGAAGGGGAAATATGTAGATGTAGATTTATTACAATCACCGTCTTGTGTACCCCTTTTTGCTTCTCTCGCTCTGTTTCTATAACAATTCTACTACCTGTTTGGGGCAATATTTGGCGGATGGATCAATCGGAACCGTAGAAGAGACCCGTTTCTTTTTGGCCGTCCTTAAACAGTCCGAAAAAGACCTCCTCTAAATCTGCTCATTACATGTGACCGCATGTGCGTGTGTGTGTGGACAAAGTCTAATAGCGAGTGTGTGTGCGCGCGATAGACAAACGACACGTTAACCTTCAAAGAAGACAGGCTCTCTAGACGTACGCGCACGCGGCCGGGTATCGTTCGTGTAAAAGACCTCCAGACAGTGGTGCGCTAAATTTGAAGCAACCTTGGGTTTTTAGCCGATAATTCGTTCCTTCTCACACACGCACTCTAAGGGTGGGTTTTTGGTGTGCAGAAAAAAAGGGGTTAAAATAGATTTATGGTTGGCCCCGTGAAGCGAGGTGGTCCATCTCACGTTTTCTCTCTTTGTCTCCCCTTGCGCATGTGTGTGGTGATTATGTTTTAGGACCACGACGTTTCCACAACAAAATATAAAAGCGGCATTCCGGCACACCGTCCTTTGATCATTTGTGTGTATATGTATATACACCTTGGTAAGAAAAGGAAGTACTGTCCATCTCGCTTTTCGCGATGCAAATTATATATAGCAATAACCGTGAGCAAACTGTTTTTTTTTGCACGCTTGGAGAACAACATCAGACCGGAGTTTCGTTAGGCAGAGGAACCGCACTCGTGTGTTGGGCTTTTCCCTTACACAAGCCCGTCGTTGCAAGCGAGCGAGCAAACGAGTCGAGAATCCTTTTCTGTCTTTTGGGCATCTTCTTATGTTTTGTTGAACCTCCTTCATACCTATATAACCCCCAGGAGGAAGGCGAAGAATAAGGACTCGCAAAGGAAGAAGGGAAAAACTTGAAATTTCTGCAACCGAGTCAGTGCACAGAGGCTGCTGTCGCTTTCCTTTCGGCGTTTGATCTCCCGGGGAAACCGTTGCTTCTTTGAGGTTGTAAATGTGTGTGCCCCTCACTCTGTGTGTGTGTTGTTCGTTCGTTCCCAATTCCAGTGTTCCTTGGCGAAGGCCCGAAAAGACAGGAAACGCATCGAATCAGTGCAATTCGAAACGGTTCCCGTTTGAATTTTCGAAAACCTTCGCTCTTCTCTCGCTCTCTATTATGCTGTTTTGATAAATTCGATTCTTTCAGTAAAAATTATATTGTGCTGGCAACATTTACCCTCTTACTATTCGTGGCCCATTCGTTGCGGAACTTTTTGGGAAAGATTATAGCTGCTGCTCGGAAGAAACCTTGGGTTCTTGGGTTTGCCTTGCCAATCGAAGAAAAATTTATGAAAAATGCGTGCAAGATCCCGAAGGTGTGTGTTTATATTGCACAATCGTGATAATTTATTTTGCACGATCATAATCCCGCATAACAGAGAACGTACGCCCTAAGAAACAACACAGAAAAACACATAATTTCCTAATGAATTAACCTCACGCTGGAGGCTAAGGGGAAGGAATCCAATAAGTTCGTTTTTAATTCTTAAATGTATTGCAACGTTTTTAGTGTATTATTACGATGCTTCTTCCCAAAAGGAACTTCAGTTCTGGGGTGGGGGGGGCGCCACTCAGCACAAAAGAGCCTCAGCTCCCTAAAGCGAACACGATCGTTTCTTCCGTTTGGGCTTTCCAACTTCGTGGCAGATGTTTCCTTTTGCAAGCTCTCGAGTTAAATAAATATGCCATCTTGCGACACCGTGCACCGAGGAGTGAGGGGTTCGATGAATGCAAAAGAAATAAATAATAATCGTAATCAAAACGGCCACACGGCGGCGTACCATTATCGGCGTCGGAGGGTTAGACAAGAAAAACCGTTTTTCCGTGGTGGAAAAACACCTTTGCATCCGTCGTTCATTGTTTGCGTTGCACGATAAGGACCTCGTCCAGGTGAAACTGGCGTAAGATCTTCGGAGGGATAAAAATAAGGGAATCGAAGGAAGTGGGAGGGTGGATCACCATCTCGTCCTTGTTCTGCGCTGTGACAAATGGAACGGAAAGGAATGGAAAACGGAAAAAGAGAGGATCACCATCACACACCGACGACACCCGACGCAACTGAACCATGTAACGGACTGCCGGTTAAAGGTAGGGGTTGCGTCTTTTTCTTTAAGGAACACCTTTTTCTTGCAATAGTGCGCATGGCTCACCTTCTCGCCGCATTATAGATTGTCGTCCTGCGCGATTTGAAATTGTGTAGCGATCGTTGATTATATTGCTGTTCTTAGCGAGGGAAGTAACCCAACGCCAGGTGGTTTTGGAAGAGATATGTCGCTTATGGTGGAGGGTGTAGAACTTCGATGCACGCCATAAAACGACATTTGTGTCTTACGACAGTCGTCTTCTTGCGTGCGTGTTAGATACGAGTGTGTGTCACTGTCATGTGGTGGTACACGCACACACCCGGTTGGCCATCTGTTGTGTGCTGTCTTCTAAATGTGATCGCATCGTTTGATCAAATCGCTATGATAACCGTCCTTTTTTTTGTTAATGTAACTCTCTGTGCTGTAATGTTACTTCCGTGCTGTTGCTTTTGAACAGAAGGGCAAAACAAAAACACACACGGAGAGCTTTCAATTGTGAAGGAATGAAGGGAGGACGTTTTCTTCCGGTGTAGGTAATGACTACCTTACTTAACCCTCAGGATCTTCTTGCTAGAGTTGCAACACCCTGGGCATTATTCTTTGCTGATGACGCCAATGACATTAGTTCCTTGCATTTAAGGTGTACTTTTTTTTAATTAAGAGTAATAATTAGAAAGGCTACAAAAAAAAAACCCACAACAGCATAGCATATCAGCGAGCAACAAGAAAAGAGGATCCTTTTTTTAATTATTCCCCTCCACAGCTCTCTATAGGATCCTTTTCTTTTATATTCTTAAAACCATGAGATTCGTATAATGAGGTCATATTAGTGAAGTAAACGGAACTGGTCGAGATGAGATTTTGTACCCGAATCCTGTCCTGTTAAAGACTGACACCGTTACCTCTTGACCACCAAGCCACCTCCACAGTGGAACGTTAAATCCGTCATAAAGGGTCGAACGCATCAAACTGCATTTTATTAGTCCCAAATAAGTGGTCATGCGTCCAACAAAATTTGAACTAACCACCGTACGCGGGGGCATTTCGGTTTTACGATGCAAAGGCGCCAACAAATTTCCCGAAAGGGGGGCGCGGGGGGTGCAACGTCAAATTATGCACAACCGCCGCCGACGTTCTATGAAGGGGCGGCTTGTTAATGAACTTTAGGCGGCGACACATGCCGCTAGCCAAAAAGCCAATTTGTGGTCGAAAAAAGTGGAGCCCGAAGCGATCGTCGGGATGTAAAATGCAACACAACAGAAGAGGGATGATTTAGAAGTCAAAACCGTTTTTTCTTAAGCTTGCATCTTGTGCGCAGTTAAGATAATAACTCCCAAAGGAGACGCTTTGCGTTAACATTCTTTCCTCTTCCGTTTGGTCCGAAGCGAGAAGCGAGGTGCAATCGGTCTCTACTATAGCTAATCGAGCTTGTATATCCATAAATGAAGGCAGGTGGTGGATATTTCTTCTGGCTGTGTTGCAACGGGGAACACCGTTTCGGCAGGTGATCGCGATGATTGAGCATTTTTTTATCTTCTCTCGTTTTTATGGTGGCTTTTTTTAAAAAAGGATGCATACTACTACCCCCCATCTCCTCTCTACGGTTGCAATGACCCATCG
The DNA here is from genome assembly GCA_000473375.1 of Anopheles culicifacies. Classification (NCBI taxonomy): domain Eukaryota; kingdom Metazoa; phylum Arthropoda; class Insecta; order Diptera; family Culicidae; genus Anopheles; species Anopheles culicifacies. The sequence continues at coordinate 24,535 of KI423300.1, forward strand.
GTGCTGTAGAGACTGCAAGTGACCCAACAATGAAAACAAAAAAATGTGTGTATGCCAAAACAAAACAGAAGAAAAAAACACTAAAATTAGGGATACAACGCGAGAGAGAGGAGAGCTTAAGAGATGCGGGATGTGTTATGACGATGACGCTGGGGCGCGCGCGACAGGTGCCTTGCGTGAGTGATGACGAAGGATGAAAAGGCCCTACGATACGTTGGACAGACGAAATGTTTCCGACAAAAATATGTTTCCTCCACGAATGCATTGTGTTTCCCGTTTGGAGTTCATCTCCTTCACTCTCGATCCTTCTGGTGGATCACGTAGCTGATATCCTTGATCGCATTTTCGAATCGTACGCAAGGTGCAACCTGCTTTCCTTCTTAAGGCTGTCTATTATTCTCATTATTTTTTTTTCTCCATTTCCTTCCAACTCTGCGTGTGTGTGTGAGGGGGGAGGGAAGAGGTTGTTTGTAAACAAAAACGTAGCAGTTGTGTGTGTGTGTGTGTGTGAGGGGGGAGGGAAGAGGTTGTTTGTAAACAAAAACGTAGCAGTTGCAGATGCGAAAGATCGAGTCGAAACCGCGCATCTCTTCATCACACCCCCTACCCCCCAAAGCCCGCATACAAAAGGAGGACATTTAAACGCGCAAAACGGCTCATACCAGCACCACCTGGCTCGCGAAAAGAAAAGCTGCACGCATCGGATGATCGTATACTAGCCATCCGCCGCTACATTTCGCGTGTCCGGGCATTATATTTTGCACCTTTTTTTTTTGGTTTCGTTAAAGGGGCAGCTGTTGTCATTGTTAGTGGAAGGAAGTAGTGACCGGATTTCTTTTAAATGGGGGATGTAGTTTGCACATGCTGCTGTATGGGTGTTACAACAACGCCAACCGGCGTGTTATCATTGTACGAGAGAAGACTCTCACTCTCGCTTTGTTCCAAGTGCATTCCTCAATTAAATGCCGGATAAGATAGCAATTCGACAAAATCGTCCAAGAATTTCATTTGCAAAAACAACCCTTTTCAATGGAGGGGGGTGTGAGGTTCAAAAAAAGGCCAGCGCAGGGTGAAGTTGCTTTCCGCGACAAAATGTTGTGTGTGTGTGTGGGGGTGCATCGATAATGGCGATGGCGTAATTAGACTCAGTTTTTGTTGTTCGTGTTCTTCTCATGCCTTTGCCGCCTACGTAATCCGATACACTTCCGCCCTTGGTTTGCAAGTTGTTGACTGCTGCTGCTGACCGGGCGCACATGTGTGTGCAATACGCGTACATTGCATTCCTTTGCTTGCGCCCTGTGATTGAGGGAAGAATAAGCATTTTTTTCCGTTGTTCTCTGTGTTGTAAAACAATTCTTTCCCAACTGAGGGGGTGAATGTTATTTTATTTAAATTACACTCTCCCAGACACATGCACAGTTGCAACACATTCTGAGTTTGCATTCCTTCTTTTCGTGGTTGGACGCACATGTAATTTGCTGCAGCTCATTTGCGAGATGAATTTTATGGGGTGTTGATTCCTTCCCTTCTCCCTTAGCTCTTATATTGATCCTTTTATTAAGCCAGCAAAACAAATAACAACACAGGGAAGGAATGGAGGAACAAGGACTACAGGACTCGAAATAATAAATGTGTGGAAAAATCATAAAAACTCCACAATATGATGCTCTTCTGGAATGCAATTGTTGAAATGCCGCCACACAAAATGAAAGATTTTGTTCGGTTTCCTGTTTTTTTTTTTTTTTGGTGTTTTATAACCATCCGTGTCCTAAAATTGCATCACAACAACCCTACCCAAACCGTGCAACCAAACGAAAAAGGGGAAAAAAGTGAGCAAAGATGTTTAATTTCGCGTTGAAAGCCATACCGCCATTCACCAGATTTGGTCTGGAGATCGTTATAAACAACCAAAAAGCTACGGGGAAATCACAATCCTTCCCTGTTGTGCACCTAGAGTGACCCAAAGCGAGTTTTATGGACTGATTCGTCTATTTGCTGCAAGGATTTGCTCATCGTTTTGCGTCGTTTTACGATCCTCGCAGGGTGGAATCGACCCCGAACGAGATCTGATCCAGATGCGCACACATGTTGTGTGTGCGCGCCCCGTTTCGATTGATTATTTATTTACCCAATTATGGTTGCAATTGTGTGCATGATTTAGTATGTTGCGCTCTGTCGGATTGGTGAGCTCGTTTTCAGTTTTCTCGATGTTTATATTGCTATTTATTTTATAAACTATCTTGCTTTTGGGAATTCCATGCACGCGCACACACACATGGTTTCGTTGTTGAGTCGGTTGGGTTTTAGTGCTGTTTTCGGGCTGTAGAATGGATGCACTCATACATCCACCGGTGCAAGCAAACCGTGTTTGCAAGCCTCTTTTTTATTATCCTTCAAAACTATCCTTCTTTAGGATGCGTTTTGTGTATTTGTAAGGGATGCTTGTTTACTACCAGTTCTCTTCGGTCCTTACTCTGTTGCGAAAGTCTCTTCTACAAGAAATTTGAGCACGGAAAAATAAAACGCGAAACCGAGAAGGATCAAAACGAAACGAAATCGAAGAAAAACATCCTCTTTTCTTTCGATTTTTGCTCTGTTTGTTCCTCCTGGTGTGGTGTGTGCATCTTCTGCTTGTTAAGATGAGGATGAGCAACACAGAAAAAGGATGTTACGCGCTTTGGAAGGATGGTTTCTTCTTATAGTGTGTTTGTAAAGCAACCTTCTCTCCCTTCAAGGTTTATATTTTCTAAAACTTTTAAAATGTTTCCTTTCACTTTTATTACCTGCACTGAATTGCACAGGCCGTATGAGATTTGTTGTATGCTTCTTCGTTGACCCATCGGCAAAATCTCACATCCTCTATTTGAAAGCTTTTCCTGTGTTTGTGTCCTCTCCTGTACATCTTTACCTGCAAGTCGTCGGGATGTTTGCTTTATAACGATCATACCTCCAGAAACACTGTCGCAATTGCAATATTGTTATCTAACCAACCCGCTTGCTTATTCTTTCTCCTTCAGAAACCATCTTCATGCAAGTGGAACCCTCGCTGCTGGCCGTATCCTGCATCGCGTCGGCCACACGCGGCCTGAACGTATCGACAAAGCTCGCCGTCGGTTACGATCTGTACCGGCTGACGATGCACAGCCTGGATAAGATCGATGTGATCGTGAAGGTGATCGAAGAGATAGTGGCGCGCGAAATCGCCGAAAAGCAGATCCAGCAGCAGGCGCAACTGGTCGCGGCCGGTAGCAGCTGCAAGGAGCAGTATCAGCAGGCCCCGCAAAAGCTGACCAACGCCACCAACAGTACGCCCCAGAAAGAGCAACCGGAAACACCCACGGACGTGCAGAAGGTGCGCTGGTAATGGTACACAAAACCCACCCCCTCCTCCTCACTTTCGAGCGTTTTGGGTGGGGCGTGGAAGGTTGGTAAACACGCGTCCAAATCTGGCGACCAAACTGTTCAATCATACTATCAATGTGTGGCCGCCAGCCCGAGGCTAAGCAGGGCAGCAGGCCAGTTGTAGTAGTAGAGTGTTCAGCAGCTGCTACATCCGTAACATCGAGAACATCGTGTCTTCGAGCATCGTTCGTGGTGGATCAATTAAGCTTAAGTTCGGAAGCCATAACATTGTTCTTGGGAGCGAGGAACAACAGATAGAAGGACGGTGGCGATGACCAAAAATGTTTGAAGGATTTCACAAAATGGTTAACAAACGGAAGGAATGCATATTATATAAAGTGGATATAGTAGATAAGCATTATCCCAATTGTTTTTTTCCCCAATCCACCCTTATAGCTTCGGCGGGGTGACCTTTCCGTAGAAGGGGTTGGGGGGCGCATTAAGGTAGGAGAAGACATGTTCGGTGCTTTTAGTTTATTATGTTTTTTTTTTTGTAAATATTAGAATAATTAGTTTAGGAATCATTCTCAACGCCCCCTACCCCCGCACACATCTCCTTTAAGAACTCTTTTTCAAACTGTTCTATTTTTTTTAATTCCTTTTTTTACTTACGCTATTTTTAATTCAATTCTTATCGATACGAAGTTACAAGAATTTCTTTCTTATTATTGTTGTGTTCTATTCTATGAAACTGTTGAAAATTTAAAAGAAAAAAAGAAGAAGAAAAAACACACAAACCCGGCGTAAATGAAATTTTCACAACAAGTTTTGTTACTATTATATATATGAATCGGAACCACTTTATTATCGTTTTTTTGTTTGCTTCTTTTTACATTTATAACTTCTCCGCGTGTCGAGCACTCACGAGCTCGCGCGCACTCGCCTAGGCCGCTCGTGATATCGCGATAACGGTGCGACAATGTACAAAAGATATTTTTGTTTGCCAAGCCCGGGAAAAGAGAGGAAGAGAGAGAAAAGAGACAGTATGCACAACAAAAAAGAAGAAGCAGGAGAAAGTAAATACCCATACATATGGTGCGTGTGTGGCTGATGATGCGCCTACCAACCCAATTCCACCCAAAACATACACACATATACACACAAGTGCATGCACGGGCGGGGTGCGCGATAGCATTTAAAGGGACTCCTGTACAGAATAAGCGCCCCTCGCGGTGTGTGTAATAAGCAAAAGTGCGAAGAAGAATCGTGCCCGACAGCCCCAAAAAGATAAGCAAACTACACACGGCAAAGGGGGGAGGGGAAAGGGTGCTAAAACCCTCCCGCCAACCTCCGATACTTGCATTTCGGTAGTTCGGTAGTAAGAAGAAGCAGCAGCCAGAGAGCCACCCTGCTACAGGGAAGTTGGCACTGTTTCTTTCTTTATCTTGGGGTGTTGTTGGTGTAAATGTTGTTTTTCTTCTTCCAAGAAAAAAAAAAACAGAAGGTGTTGCGGATATCCGTGACGAGTCGCGGCCGGTGATGGTAGGTCACCGGTGTTTACCCTTTTTTCCGCGTCCGTCTTCCCGGTCCGGTGCGTTTCGTTGTCGATTTGTAAATAGTAGGGCCTTGTATGTGCGACAAGAGGGAACACACACACACTAGTGGCGGGGAGGCATCAGGAAAAGCGGAAACGATCGAGTGATCAATGAATCAATGAACTAGTTCTAGATCAGCACACATAAGAATATTTCTGTTTTTTTTCTTCTTTTTGCTATTCACCTAGAAATTCTAGTTATGTTGACAACTTCATCTTCTTGTTCGCTTTTTGATCAGTAACGTTTTTTTATCTTTAAAATTTGTTACGTTTCTTTGCCATTTTATATATTACTTGTTTCTTTTTTTTGCTCCATTTATTACCTTCTCTTCTTCTTATGTATTTTTTGCCGAACATAACAATCTTTCTTTTTAAATTTCCGATAAAAACAAAAACTTTCGGTAACGGCCGGAAAGAAGAGGATAACAAGTTACAGTTTGGATGATGATGCTGCGCATTTTGGTGAAAAAACGCATAACATGTTAGAAATGGAAATTTAAAACAAAACAAAAAACACAAAAAAAAGCAAGAAAACAAACAAAAACCATATTGCAAATACGATAAATTAAAGAAAAAAGGAAAACATACAAAAAACAAAACGGAAACCCGATACGCTTTTGATGATAAGTAGTAAAAATGGTGCGTCACCGTGCGCGTTAAATTCTACACAGTAGTAGGTAGTAGCTGTTAGGGTAAATTGTCCAATCTACGTCTCTCTACTGCTTTTAACACCAATACACATAAACACATTCTCCATCGCTAGAGTATTCAGTTGTAGCTAGCTACAGTTTTTCGGTTGGGTTTAGAACAAGAACCTAAAAACATGCACACAGTGAGATACAAAAAAACCACGTTGAGTGTGTTTGATAGTTCTACTACTGGTAAGAATGGCACACAAACACACGTCTTTTACCTATTCGTGAATAGTTGCATCACCTCTCATGCTTCTGTGAGGGGGGGCCATTATCATCCCATCATCGCGTACAGAGTACGAACCTGCAGTGGAGTAAGGTGCATAGAATGCAGCATATGTACATACAAAAAAACACACACGCGCGCGCATATATGCCCCGTGTAGTAGTGCTCCAGTTACTGTACTTCCTCTGAACCCCCCCGTGTGACACGATAAGCATCGATCACTGCTGCAGCAACAATCTATACGGCTTTTCAACACCACGATTCTGGTGACGCACCATTGCGCACCTGACTGTGTTGGATCGATTTCCACTTGTTTTTTTTTTTTTTTACAATTTTACTTTGGAAGTTGGAAACCATTTTCCATGCGCTTTATTCTTTTAATAATGCTTGAAGTTACTTTTTGGGAATTTCGGAAGGAAGGAAGTGGGTTTGCGATGAAAAATGTCTATTTATTTACGCAATATTTTCTTGAAGATTTATAACATAAATTACAGAAAAAAGCAAAAGAAAGCAACAAACGAAACAACGAAAAAGCAACAAAAACAACGGAAAAGTTCAAAGAGGACTAGGTAACATAGTAAACGAAAGAGTACTAAATAGACTACTTATAGCTATGCCAGGGCATAGACAACGTGCACACATGGTGGTAATAGATGCAGGAGACTTAGTGAGGACGATTAAAAATGTACATCTTGTAGGTAGTATGTTATGCTAGAATTGTAATTGTTGTAATTGCCAAAGAGAGAGTAGTAAGCTAGCATATGAATAGATAGTAAACAGACAGCAAAGAGAGTCGATAAAGGGACGAAGAGACGAATCATGAGCGAAAAGAACCAACTAGCATAACGATTGCGTAGCGTTTATGGGGGCAGAGGAAAGGAAAGAAGTATAATGGTAGTGAGAAAAGCAGTTCACGTACACATACACTAGCATATCTACTAGCACACATACAGATCCTACACTGCTAAGCATTTGAACTGATCAGTAAAAACACACAAGATAAGTAATAAACGCCATCAAACGAGCGTGCGATGCCATTACACAACTCACACAAACACACAGTTTACTTAAAACAAAACAACGAGAGAAAACAAAACACACACGCATACATCCCCTCCCACTAGATTTTAATCTAAATCGCTTTTTCATTCGAGCTTAGGCGGAGAAATGATTAAGACGCGCGACAAGCACCAGTTAAATCAGTAATCAGTAAGACAAGCAACCTCTAGCAGCTTCTGTGTTGGTGGTGGTGGTGGAAGAGAGAGATTCATTTGTGTAATGTGTGGATAAATTGAGCCTCCATTAGCATGTTTCATCTCACGCAACACAAACACACAGAGCAATAGTGCGTGAGACTTATATTTTAGGGCCAAAGTGATCTCATTACTAGAAAGGATTAAGTGAACAACATATACAGCACTACACTGTAGAGAGACAGAGGGAGAGTAAGGAAAATTGAATGGAAATTGTTGTGCTGGTCCCACTTCGTGTCGCAGGAAAGCAGTACATGCGTGTACATACAGCAGTAGGAGTAGTTTAAATACAGGGTGGCGCAGGACATAAATCACACAGCTCCTTCACAACGAACTACGCGCTAAGATTTCTAAGGAGGATTATTTTATGCTCGATTTCGTTTTCAAAACGACACACAATGTACTGACCTTTCATATCAGCATGTGTTGACCTGTACCACCCTGTATAAAAGATATATCATAATATAATTTGTAATGAAAGGTGTTCTGAACAGTTGCATTAGTATAGGCATTAACGATATGACAATATTCCTGCTACTGACAAATAGAAGATGAAAACAAAAAAAAACACTAAAAGAGCGCATCATTTACCTACTTAAACGAGAGAGAGAGAGAGAAAGAGGAGCGAACGAAAAACAAACGATTCGTTATATTAGAGTAATACACAGGAAGCTTTTTCTTACATTTCGTTTCATGGTCATTAATCTGTTAGGGATTTCTC
>AXCM01002982.1:0-29105 GCA_000473375.1 Anopheles culicifacies
AAAATGGTAAGGGGAGATCTTCGTGGGGGGCTCGGGCGGTAAGTGTCACTGATCTCACACGACAAGACCAGCCTAAAATCCTTTCCGGGCAGCTCTCATACGCAGAAGTGACTATCCTGTTATGAATAAATACAAGTCACGGCCAGAAATGGACACATCTCAGGGTTGTAGTGCCGAGCTTGAAAAGACGGTGGTAAGGGAAAGACCCCAACAATGCAAGGACAGGCATATTCACAAGGGCGGTAGATCAAAAGACAATATTCCTAATATTCTGCATTTGGAGTGAATCCAGAACATCCGCTATGGTTTCAACTCCTCAAAACTCCAAGACCTCTGTCCAGGATCCAGACTTGCAATGAGTTTCAATGAATGATTCAAATGTATTTACGCTAAGGACTTCCAAAATATTTGGACATTCACATATTATCTGTTCAAAGTAAGTGATACAATCAACTTTTAAGCGATAAAAAAAAAAACAAACATTGATATTGATATCGGAAAGATTTTAGCATGAATAACATTTGAAGCAATTGCAACTCCGTTGGGGCATCTTGTGACTAACAACTCCTTCTTCTTCTATGCCTCTATAACGTCAAGAGTCAGTCCTGCGTACGGAGGAACGACCCGAATGAGATTCAAACTTCGGTCCTGCCCGTTCGTAGACTGGCGCTTCTATCTCTTCATCCACAGAGCAGCTCGAACATATTTTTTCGGCTCAATGACAGTTGCGTCATGTAACAATACTATAAGGCCAATTTCGAAATACTATTATTTTCGATGCAAATAAGTATTTCAAAATTCGATACAAATCCCAAGTAATTTAAAAGACTCTCCGATAACGAAAATGTATTTTTAAAATCCTTTTTGTCAAGATATTGTCATCCTTAACATGTACTTATTTGCATCTACAAACAAAATTTCGTGTAGAAGGAATTTTATGACTTTTGAATGTATATATTTTGATTCAATTTTATATCATCATATAGTTACAGAAATAACCTTTCAAATTATTTATAATTATCCCTGATACACATAACATGTACAGCAGCTAATTACATATAGGGAGAAAATTATTTTATCTATCTCTTCAGCTTCTTCAGTTATTCTAAAAAGACCAATGGTTTCATAGTTATATCACAGACTGTATTAGACGATCGATATTCATGTTTATTATTCATTTTATTCATATTTTATTAACTGAATTTATAATATCCCTTACAATTGATTTCATCTACGATTTCACACGGATATTATTCCTGGCAGATAGGGCAGATGCATTAATTACTCACATTTGTTTGTTCTAAGGCATTTTCCAAAAGAATCTTTTAAACATTTTGCCATAAATTTGTGTGAGTAACAAAGCTGTACGTGTTTGGAGTTATGGATATGTTTAGACACTTTTTTTTTGTTTCTCTAAAATGGGAAGACGAATGAGTGACAGTACACTTCAAACTGTATTCAACTCCTTCAAAACTGCTTTCCCTACGAGTTGGCAAAATTTTGTGAAGTGAAATTGCTTTTTCTCACTTCCAGATAGCACAAGCGTGTCACGTTCGGTGGGCCACCAATAGATTTGCCATTTTTGGTACCGGCCATGGATGCGGCGGTGTGCGTGCAAGACGTTTCGTTGTTCTTCGGTCAAACAAGAGCCAACATCGGAAGGACGAACACACAGTGTGTCCAATGGAAAACATTATGGACGACAGTTAAAGAGAGAGTTTATGTGTGTGTGTGTGTGTGTGTGTGCGAGAGAGAGAAAGAGAGAAGAAAAGAGAGGATGTGAAGATGAGAGATTGATTGAAGCTGGCAGGGCACGGGGAAGGAAAAACTGTCAGGACGCCAAAACAAAGTATGCACATAAATTAAGTTAGATTTCTGGGGCTTGCCGGCGACAACGGGTATATACGGCGTGGGTGCGTATGGACCGCTCAATGTACGTGTGAGGTGCCAGGGAAAGGACGAGATTTTTCCGGCAGTCCGCACGAAAGGGACCGCAAAGTGTGTGGTGCAATGGGCGGTGGGCCGAAGGAAAGGAGTATGTAAGAAATTAATTAAGAAAATTTTCTTGATTACGGTACTCCAACTCCATCGCAACTGCGTCCTCCTTGTGTTTGACCAGGTCTGAAATTACGCACACACATACACACACACATACACAAACATAGCGTTAGATGGCACAAAGTGTATGTATAGTGGAAAGCGAAGGGAGTGCTTTAGTCTGTGGTCCAGCATGAAACCTGCGCTAGAATTATTCGAAAGATGCATGGCCGATGGTGAGATGGCGGCTGTTGGGAAGTTGAAACATAAAACCGACAGTTTTCGCCACTTCTTTACCCGCATTCCTTGGGTGGGCCTGGTGGCGCAACCGCTACGGAAGGGAACACGGATCAAAACTGTTGCTACTTTGCACTCACTCAGTGAGAAGCACTCCAAAAAGAGAGAGTAAAACTGTTTCCAGGTTTTAAGCTTTCTATGTGCTCTTAAAATAAATAATCTTTACTAAAACCCCAATTAAGTTGATGGCAGCTTGGATGCATAAGTTAATGTGCAGCAATAAGCAATAAAGCAAAGATTGTGCCGCAAGGAAAACTGTATTTCTGAACTTATTCCACACGTAATACAAAGATAGTAATAGAACACAGTAAAAAAACATCATTATTGAGATTTAATTTGGTTTCATTTTTGGAAAAACTTCCAAAATGGTAGCCTAAATGTATTGGCAGATTTATAAAATAAAATATATTGCACAGTGGCAGTGCGGCGCATACATATTGCCTATTAGACTAATGGATTCCTAATTTGATACAACAATGAATCACATCCAGTTAGGCTCACACATCGCTCGTGAAGATTACGATATGAAAGATGCAGGAAAAAAAAACAAAAGAAACAGAACTGAGCCTTGGCAAACGGTACAGTAAGTCTTTCGTCAGCTTTTGTAAATAAGCTGGCGTTCGTAACAAGAAGAATGAGCGGAACGTAAAGAAGTTCGGGGACAGGATTTGAGCTACTGATAAGACATGACTATTTATTATGGTTGTCTTGCAACCCTACTAAGGCAGAAACCACTGAACGCTAAACTAAAGGGAGTCATTGTGGTTGATTAAAGAATTTAGTTACACTATTAGTATGCCTACTCGCCGCCACCGAGCAGAGCAAACATTTTGATTTTTGTTTTTACATTTAATTAAAATTCAAATAAAGCTGTTTTTAATAAATTTGCAAGCATCTTATCTTTTATCTTTTCCAAAATAAGATAATATTGATGAGTTATTCTGTTTTGTTACAACAAATAAACAAATAAAATTTGGATTGTAATTTGGTAACTAATGTAATTGTGTGGGACACCCTTCTTAAACATAATGCATTTGTTACTTTCGCCAAACAATATAATAAAAAAATATATACACACACAAAACAAACACAACGCATGCCGCTTACGTTAAGGTAAAAGGATACGACACTCGTCGTCCCTGTTGTATCCCGAATTTCGTAGCTCCTAACGCCACGTGCCATAGTTTTCAATTTATTCCAATGTGATCTCTGGTGCTTGATAAATGGGTACAAACTTAATAGACTTTCTTACAGCTTGTTTCTGCTGAGGTTCATTCACCATTGTCTGTGTTAAACATGGAAAGAAAAATCCCAACTGTTGGATCCTTCGCCCAACGGTTACGAAAAGTGTACGGATGCTACGGAGATAGGGAATACTGTGAAGGGAGCCAACCAGCACTGGATGGAACGATTGTAGAAGTACGGCATGAAACAGGGGGAGTAGTATAAACCAATCAAAAGCCGAGAGTGTATTTTGTGTGGCTATTTTTATCGTCGCAAATGAACCGTATAATTACAATATCAAATTGAAATTCCATTATATGGGCAAACTGTCTTGAAATTTGAAGGTAAGCCTTACGTTATTATATAATAATGCTGACGAAGAGCTGGTGATGGCGACGATGACTTGTTCCCTTCTGCGTCCGAATCTCGCAAACCAGACCAGCATGGTGGACACAAGCACAAGGACCTGTATCTAAATAGCATGCCTCCTCAATGCGATCCGGGGTCAATGATAAGAATGCTGGCTTAGTGTGAAGGGGTCCGGCTCTGAAGAGCGAACGGCGAATGTCATTTTATGCCCATTTCAATACTGTAAAACAGCCACTGAAAGGAAGAGGGACGTGCATACATACATATATATGTCTCTCAGCAGAAGCTTTGGCTGTGCAAACGGAAGCACTCTGCAGTATTGTCGGGATAAAAGTTAACCTCACTGCACCGCATGAAAATGGAACGATTTAAAGGATTTCCTTTTACTGCACATCGTTGAACTATGGTTGCTGACAATCTTCCAAACGGCTCATTTTGACTAATGATCTATGGAAATTCCCTTTCGATGAAGTTATTGTGAAATGTGTGCATGTTTTGTTTTCTTTTGTTGATGGCCATTATACAGTAATGCCTAATAAAACAAAACAAATTTTATTTATTTTAGCATTTCCGAAGAAAGGTACAGCACAATGTACACCGCAACATTGTCCATTTCGGTACAACTTTTCTCCACATGTGCAACATAAACAGTACAATGTGCTGTAGAACATGGAGTCGAAATAAACTCCAGTTCATAAATACGCAGTGACCGTACCATGGTACGTTTCGTGCACGGGCAAAGGGGCAAGCGAGCAAGTTGACAGCAAAAGTAGAAAAGCTTTTAATTGCATTCATTCACTAAAATTACAGACATCCATTCTTCTTGCTTCAGACATCATTAGGAAGCACTTTGCCTGATCGTTTGGTTTTGTTCTGCTGTTTTGGATTATTGACCGTGTGCAATAGAACGAGAATGGGTTTCTTTAGTCACACACACACACACAGGGGAAAAAAATCCCATGTTGGCAGGTTTCGAAATTCGTGTATGCGCATCGTTTCTTGGATGTAGTCAAGCCATTAAAAAAATGTGTGTATTGTGTGTTTCTTAATGTGTTTGGTTTGGTTCGTATGTTAGCATTACTAGGAATAAAATTCGCATCCCATTGAATATTTGCTACAGTATAGTGAAGCTGTACACTATGCATAACCAAATAATCAAATATAATTATATTTAAAACATTACAAAAACTGCTTAAAATTGTTGAATAACTGAAATATCTTACTTTATGCTTAACTACAAATGTAATATAAACTATTTTGCGGTGTTTTTCCTTTCATCCAATGCAGCTTTCGGTAACGAAAGGAAAAAGAGTGATGCGTACTTCTGCACTTCTTCTAGAGCATTTAGTGAATAAAAAGGCTTGGAATTGATTTTTTTTATCTCAACCGAAAAAGAAACATTGTCAACCGTTCCTCCCAGCTCTACAACAAAGAAATTCAACCACAGCCAACACTTCAGGAACCGCATCTCGGGTTTTTTTTTTTGTTGCCAGAAAATTATTTAATTAAGTTTTCATTTAATTATACTCGTCTCCCGGTCGGTCCTGATGATGGAAAATGGTTGTCCCCCGGCATGTGCAGACGGAGGAGTGAATAGCAAGAGACTTACGCGGCTACTTAATTACGAAGAGTGTGCAGAGAGGAAACATTATTACGATGATGTTTACATTACAGATTTATTAAATTAATTTCATTATTCAAGAAAAATGATGGATTTTTGGCAGGCATCACAAACTCAAAGGACCAACGTTTTTTTTTTTTTGTGTTCAACAAAAAAGCGCCCGAGACCAGCGAAACCGTGGAAACAGAAGAAGGATTAGAAAGTCCGTAAGATGGTAATTTTTTCCATCCAAGCATTTCCGCACTTTACGTACAGCCCGGCAGAGAAACAGGCAGTGTGATTAAGAGTCACTGCAAAAATGGCTGACTTCCTGTATGATTGCGAAATGAATATTTGGAAGCCAAATTTGGTTGTCCCTGCTTCCGGGCCCCCGGGTGTACGTCGTATGCGTCGTACGGACACATTTGCCTTCACGGCTTTTGACAGTGTGTAGGAAAGCGAATGCAACAAGGATCATTATTCGTCGGAAATTAGTAACATTAGCAGCAACACTGGAGCGAAGCTGTTCGCGTTGGCGAAAAGTAATTTCAATTACGTTTTCTTTTCTTTGCCGAGGTTATTCGTATTCTTATTATTATATAATTATATTTCCAGTGAAGGTTTCTTGCAGTGGGGCACTGCGGGCGCACGATGCGAGCAAGACTTCTTTTGACCTCTGCTTGAGAGCGTAATGAGTGGCAGTTGTTTCCATTGGGAGCATTTACTTGGAGCCTGTGCTCACAATCCTCTCTAATTGGTTGTTATTTCATACTGCCAACATACATACGCGCAGTGTGAAAACTCTACCAAATCAAAGGACCTTGCTGTAAATCAACCACATTACCATAACTTTGTTGATGTATTTCGAGCGTGTCTTTAACGAAGTGTTAATTTTCGGAGAGAATGTGATTAACGCATGGTTGCTGATGAAAATTAACAGGATAATTGTGTTCCTTGTGTTCCTTGTCTCCATCTTTGAGCCTTAAGAAAAGCTGTAGGATGTATGTGTAACACCCGGGAAATAAATAGATAGCAAGACTATACTCAATTACTCATCAGTACGAAAGCACAAAACAGTTCATTTATGGACACATTGTTTTTGTACGTAATGAATGTTTTTCGTCTGTTGCTGTAGTAAATTTAGCTTTGTATTCCATTAACATTGAAAACCCCGATGGTAAAGCTAGTAGTGGAGCCACAACACGACAGGATCGGTCCAAAACCCATTCCGGACCGTTTCCTGGTTCCAAGGACTATCCGTCTATAAGATGAAAATAAGTTTGGTAAGCGGTATAAACGAGTAAGTCATTATGTCAAGAAGAGAATCAGATGCTGACCATGTGTTCAATTATTGCAATTTAAATTACATTTTTCGAACATTACAAGTTCGATAGAAGAAGATCGTCTAAACACATAATAGGACTTTTGGACCAAATCTTCGAATATTGCTTATTTTTAAGGGTCTAGCAAAGCCTTAATTGCTTTTTTCTGCGTCTAGCTTTCGTGTGATGTTTAATTATAGAAGCTATGCTATGCCAATGAGAAACAACAATTTAACCCCTGGAAAATGATCGGTTTTGGAGTTTCTTCAATGTGATCTAAAAAAAATGTTGCCAAAGAAAACGCACACATGTCAAATGCGACCGCATCCAAATATTAGAAAATATATCCAGAAAAGCACTCTGAATGTACGCAGTAATTTTGAATATGTAGCTTGAGAGCAGCTTAAACGAACGACGAACGACTATAAAATGTTTTGAACATTCCAATAACACGTCGAAGATACAAAAATTGCTCTAAACAGCAGGCTATTACGTTCAGTTCCATCGGATGTGGTTTGGCCCTCTTTCGACTTATCTTTTTTTTTTCTCGGCAGCCCTAATGAGTCTCTAATGTACAACATTGACGACCCTCACACTCCTATCAACACTATCGGATTTTACATTATGACTAATGTTGTTCAAATTATTTCTGCAGTCTTATTCCATGCCAATATTCGTTGAAAATATTGAATATAGGGAAGAGCCTTGACCTCAATAGGATCTAAGAGCTGTAGCTCACTCCTTTTTTAAAAAGAGATATTTTATGGAACACTACATAAAAGCCGGAAAAGAGTTTAACATTACTGCTCTGTGCTAAAAGCCACGAGAACGCACATCTCACCCTCAAGGAAATTTGTGCTAAAGTGTGAGCTGTCGATTTAATATTCACAGTCGTAGTTTGATATCAATTTGAAAAAGGAACTAGTTACATCATTGGACCTTCGGGCATGCAATGAAAATCAGGCTCGTCAGAATTACTTCCATACCCCATCATAGTTTCCCTTGAGTTCGATCTGATAAGACAGAGATCGATCTTTCGTGTCATAGCATTGGAGCTGACATTATGGCGAAATTGCGTAATTAATAAATTAATGAAACTATATATTTTAATTTCCCTAATAATGGATTATGTATAAATAATTTTCACTAGTTGCTCTGTTGCTATTTGCTACTAGCTATGTTATTGAAAAGATGTTACAGAGCTTTTCCGCCAGGTGGCAATTGAGCAATACGTAAGAACGATAATCGATGATATTAACCGATGATTGCCATAAAGGACGAGGTATGTGTTGCTGAACGAAACTGATATATTTAAGATTTGAGTGAAGATTTTTATTAAAAACTCTTTAATATATATGTAGGAAGAAAAATAAAAATGGAAAGAGTTTTACGCGAGCGACTGAACTTTATTTCTTGACGTTTTCACTCTCTGAGCTGTCTCACTACTGATTCCCTTTTTATACTTTCCCGACGTAGTTCTTCACGCTTTTTGGTACAGGGCCATCCTGTCACCTCGTCTAGTTAACATTTTCATCGTCTTACATATATTTAGACTAGGCAAATTTGGTGTGTAATTAATTACACCTTTAACAATCTCATACGCAAAATATTTTCATTCGGCCATGTTTTCACCGTAATTATATCATTGGAGTCAATGAATAATGGTCAATTATAGTTTAATACAAAATGCAGTGCTGACTGCTTTGACTAATAATACAAAATAATGTCGTACTCGAAATTTAATACTTACATAAGACCATTTTTTCAGTACCCTGATCAAGATGAATAGAGTTTTTTATTTCATAATTATTTTAAATTAAATTATAGTTGTCGGTAGTAGTAACCCTACAATATATTCCATAGCTACCGCATCCACAACATATGCTACTACCTTGAGCAATCGAAAGTAGTCAAATTATAGTAAAATTATCCCTCGAGAGCATCCTGATCAAACTTTGAAAATGAATCGAGAGGAAGCGAAACCGAAAAGGCTATGCGGCATTATGTCCGGCTATCTGTATTCGTCACTAATTGAAATCGGTACATAAACTCCACCAAGGCACCATGAGGAGAAACGACCACATGGTAAGGTTCCTGGTGCTATTACCGTTTAACGGACGGCCAACTTACTCCTGCGCCTTTGATGATGATGATGGTGATGACCGGGGATTGATTCATTGGTCGTCGTTGCCGAGCAGAACGACAACCAATATCGAGGATCCTTTCGCTAAATTGGAGGTAGAAAGGATAGGTTACGGATGAATCGGGTCGAAAACGGCACCGAAAAGTTCAGCTGAAAATGGAAATCTTTCAATATAATTCACTTTTCCGGTTCGGTGACAGTTTTGAATTGACTTTCTTCCAATCCCCCTACATTCTCTTTGGCGCGCTGGACTGTACCTAGAAGTTTTTTTTTTTTTTGCTATTCCTTATAAGTCCAATTTTACCATTTCCATCACTATCGCCGAAAATTGGAATTCGGAAGGGAGGTGGGCTATACAGTCGAGTTTGTTGTCGTATGGATAGTTTGTCCATGGCTAGCCCGTGGTATGGCTCCTAGGCTATCTAGCCTCGCCACTGTCTCCCAAGGATCAAGTGGTTCGATTGCTTGACCGAAAGGGAGAAATGTGATGGACAATGAGAATACCGGAGACTTTATCCCATTTCGTTCGCTCGCACATACGGTGGTGCTACATTCTATTATATAAAGCATTCTCATGCGATTGTCTTTTGCGTTTGCCAGCTGGGTACAATTGGCCTTTTAGAAGTGCTCCTTGTCGCAGCATTATTCCTCGGTTCAAACACGTCCCAAAATGCATGGAAGCGTATTTTCTGGATGAATTGGAGTTTAAAATATCACACATTGAAGCTGCCAATGGGCACCAAGCCCCAAATTTCCAAGACACTCAACGGAGTTAAACAATTGTTGTCCCTTTTTCACTCTTTCAATACCACTGACGAATGGTTTGATAAAGTGTTGTGTACAATTGAACAGAAAATAATGTACAGGAAAAAAATATGAAACGCTTTTCCTATTTACCATGGCCGTAGGTGGATAGATCAAGTTGGAGTGCCTGAGAACCGACAAACAATGATAAAGTATCGAAAAAAGATCTCAATAAATAAAACAACAATTTTCAATATCCATTAGCTGGCGCAGAGCACATCTGTACCGAGCGTTCCTACCGTTCTCGATCTACCGATCGGAGATAGATGTGCTGCTTCGGGCAACAACGAAACTGTGTGTTCCATAGTTTCCCACTCTTTATGTCTTTTTGTTTCTGTTCTTTTTTATGTTTGCAGTTATTTTCATTTTATACTGTCCCATAAGGATGTAAAAGTGAACTGTTACGGATTTAGTTGGGTGAGAAAAGTAATTGAAATAGAATCGACCGGTTGAAAGCTTATCGGCGCTGAGACTGCCATTGATGGACGCAGTAAATCGCTAAACATTATTAGATAAATTAAGGGTCTGTGAAGAACAAGCATTGAAGTATAAAAGAAAGCTAATTTGTGTTATAGTAACATCGCTATACTTTCTCCCTATTCAAGCTCGTTTTCAAAATTTCAATTTTCTACGAGTATCAGGGTACAACAATTTAACTGCAAGCAAGCTTTGTTACATGGTTAGCTATATGTTAATAATTTTCATTTAATTCATAATATTAATATTACCATTAAAATAATAACTCTTTTTTAGCCTTCATTCTTTTTCGTGCAAGTTTATTAACAGTGAGATGATTACATTTACATCAACACACACACATTGGCAAGGCGCTATGAAGAAGTTTGGTAGCTAGGGACAGTGGGATGATGGCTTTTCCGTGTCTTTACATAAACAAGATTTTAACAAGAAAAATACGTATCATGCACTAGCCCAAATAAATTACGTAATCGATTGCGCCGGTCGAAAACCTTTTAGGAACATTGATCAATCGGTACGATTGTAACCATGTTATTTTCATTGTAAGAATAATGTTGCTGTAAGTAGAGCTAAATAAGTGAAACAAAGTGTGGCAAATTTTACTGATTAATTTTCTAAACGTGTAGTGTATACAGTTACTTTTTGCATAAAATTCATCAAACATTCAAGAACATGAGTGCTTTGTTTTGAAAAAACTTCAATCGAAAATATTACACACGAAAGTTTAGTCGAGCATATTTGTCAACTTAGATGACAGCTTTACCTGCCAACGGGGGCAAGAAGATGAGACGCAGACTGAATAATTAAACCGAACTCGTCCGTAGCAGGAATCCATTTGAGAAATATTTTAATTAGATTTACAATGGAAATACGTCGCAAAATGAAAGTAATTAACCGCATCCCTTCTTGGGCCCCGCATGCCAGCGTCTGCTTCCCTTCATTCTTTTGGACATATGATGTGGTCTGAGTGTTCAGCACTAAGTGCTACCGTTGGGGTAAGCACATGGTTTTGATGTGATTTTCCTGTTTGTTTGCTTTATGCGTCGTGCGACGGCCCTGATATAGCACTGGTATCTCGGTACAAGATGGATGGTAATTTGAATGAGGGTTTAATCAAAACATGTTAACTGCACATCAGCAAACGACAACGATCATTATACCACCTTAATTAACCATACGAAGGAAACAAATTTTGCGTATAATTATGTATTGCTCATATTACAATCTGCCTATGCCGTATGCAATTTATTGATTTATGAACGCACCATTTATAGTAAAATTGTAAAATTGATATTCAGAATTATAGTTTTACTTACCAGCAACATTTTCAGTGCTGTGCATTCCTGATAAGAGCCGGTTGATGACTTTATCCCGCAACGTAATGATTCACTTGATCATGCTCAAACACACAACGTAGGGTTCAGTCATTATCCACAAACTTAGCAAACCATGCTGCAAAATAGTAAAGATAAAAGCAAAGTAAGTGCAGGGAAATTATACTTATTTAATTGGCAATTAATGCTTATTCGTTGCCGCAAACACTGCAAACCCTTCATTATACATATTTCAACATAATTCAGTTTTAAAAGGGCACTGCTATGTGCTTCAGCTTTACGTTTACTTCATTGAACGAATCAGCAGTACACAACAATGAGAAGCTTAAAATTGAAACACAATCGGTGACGAAAATATTGATTATTTATGCAACAATGAAAACGAATAATAACACGCTAAAGGAAGTTGACACACGGCACGTTCAATGACTCTGTTGAATCCAGCTAGGGGAGACTCAATTTCCTAAATCCACCAAGCGGAGGACGGTTTAAACTCGAGCTGACAATTCGCCGGAAGAACTTGTTTGCATGCCCACCGTTCAACATAAGAATGATCCACGTATCCTTATCATGGCGGAGGGAAGCGGCTAACGACGGTTGGTTAATTTAATTTTCTGATTCCATAATAAACTTTGCCAATTATAGCCATTTTCAACGGAGTCGTTTTTGGTATCATGCGCCATGACAACAGAGTGTCTATGATGATGCGTCCCTGTGTCATACAGGGTTTTTACTGTATTTTCTTGCAAGATTCAAATAACCCAGCGGACAAGCGTTTGTTGATGTACGTTAGTGACAGGAGAGGAGGAACAAAAACAAAGAAAAGAGGTAAATTATTTCGAAAAAACCAAATATAATTTTCTCTTTCTTTTAAGCCAAAACGTTTTTTTTAAATTAAAACTAATGTTGATTGCTTTACTTAATCGTTGCATCGTGCACGTTGCACGTTTTTAAGAACAAAAAACACCAAAACAAGTAAAATTAAAAGTGTCATGAGTAAACTAAAATAAAAAAATCGCTTTACTTCATACGTCCTAAAGATTTCTTGATTTTAATCGGACACATAATTTTCACACTATTTACATACAAATCGTTTTTATATAATTTGAATTTCAAACATTTGTGTTTGCTCGTCTTCGGATTCATTTTGCATAAATGGTGGTAACTGCAGGAATTCGAATCATTTTATCAATCTTTAGAGATTTCAACTAAATTGACGCCATAGCCTTACTTAATCGCTCACTTTCTACACTTCAACTCACACATTTGCTTTGCAAACGAATGAGTATGTATTAGATGCAAAGAGTGAGCGATTTGGAACGCAAAAGAACGATCTTGCGCAGTAGAACGATCCATATACATTTTGGACTCAATTGGTCATCTGAGATCTCATTCAACAATTCGTTGCTGCGTCTTTTTAATTTTTAAACATTTTTGAAACACATTTTTCATAACTCCTACCTTAAGTTGTAAACGATTACAACTGTGCAATGCGTTGTATAAATTGAAAAAAAATGCAAGGCAACCTAAATGTCAACATGTTTTGTAATATTAAGATCGAAAGTAATTATTAACCGTTAGATCCACTGACCGAAATTATCCGGTGAAAGCTATTTGATCAGCTCACCGTGATATAAAGCCATTTGGTAAGTTGAACCCATTAGCTGTAGCATTTGGGATGTGGCTTTTCCGCTAAAATATTTCTTATTAATTTGTTTCCCAGCCTCCACCATTGCTCATTACGGTTTGCCATTGGAAGGTTGCGGAGGAGGAGGAGTAGGACCCCACGCAACGTGGGATATTATAACTGGGAGGCAAAGGGAATTAATCCGTTTTGTGGAGAAGGCGGAACAATGCTGCAATAACGCTGACCATGGAATTCTGCGGTAGAGCCATCGGAACATCGGCGTCTGCCTCCTGCAACCCATCAATACCCCACAGCAAACAATAAGGCTCTCCTTTCCATTGCATCCGTGACTCTAACACATTTGTCCTGTGAACCGTTCCGTTTCCATGGACGTTGCTGCATCCCATCCTTCCCATCTGGCTGCATCCCGGAAGGCTACCAACAACATATCAATAAAGGCAACATCAAAAACCACACACGAGTACATAATAATCTCCGCCACCATGCAGTAATTTGCATTCCCAATCGCTCCCAGGGGACAGGGTTTGTGGGTAGTTTGAGCGCGTTATATTGATCATTCAGAATTGAGCTCAGCGTGGGGAAATGATTGCTTGGAAACAAAAATAATAAACTCGAACAACTTCAAAATACCGTTTCATAAAAATTCTCAAAACAAATTACGTTACACTCTTCAGCAGTGAAAGCTAGAACACGTGGCTATGCCGATGGCAAACCAACGCAAACTTTTCATGAATACTATTCTGGAAACCCTGCATCATTATTATCTGTAGTGCAATATGGCAATGCCCTAGACCACCCTCCACGGCCAAGCCCACCCATCACGGTATTGCGGCCTCCATGAGCTGGGAACTGAATTTTGCACGCGTTAATTAATTTATATTATAATTGCTTGTAAAATGTAATTAATATAATCACATGCAACGCCATGCGGATTTCGTCCCCTTTTTGTGTGTGTCCTTAAGGAGCAGGGCTAGTGAAGTGTTGGGTAATGGGGGAGGAAAGTGTTTGGCAATTGCGCAGCATGGAATGGGAAAACGCTCCACGGAAAACTGAGAGCAAACGTCCTATATTCAATACAATGTTTTACCCTTCCTCTCATAAACGCCACCCACCTTTGGCATTATTTTCTCTCTGTCTTTCCCCCTCTCTCTCTCTCTCTAACACACTGTCTGTCTCATTGTCAAATACAATTACACTTGCACTGCGGGGAAGTAAATGATCTGTTTTCTGATTGTGTCTTGTTTTTTTTTACTGTCAACTGATTATTACGATCCTTTTCGATGGTCACACAGCAATACGAAAATGTCCAGGATCATTTACTCATGCGTGTAGGTCTGCACACTAACACCGTTGGAAAACAGGGAACCCCTAGATGCATACGCTTTTCGTCGAATATTTTACAATCAATAGGCACCAACCTTCCTTTTCGCTCTTGTCAGTAGCCCAGTTGCCCCATCGCGCACACATCGACCACGGACAGTATGATTCATCGGGAAAGGAAAGGGGAAAGCGTGCGAGACCGTGATGGGAAGCTGATGAACAAAAACAAGCTGGAAACGATAAATTGCGGGCTGGTTTGGCAACATCCAAAGCACACATTTTCATCGCAATTAATTTGCATTGCCTGTTATTGCTCATCCCTCTGCAATATGACGCCCCACTCGTCCAACCTGCACATCCCACTCAGTGAGCTGGCCCGCCAAATAGGAGCAACAGTGTGTGTCTCTTCACACGGTAAAACATGAAATGTAGCATTGTAAAGTCACATTTATAGAATAGAATTAATTTAAGCAAAGCCCGCCAGAAAAACTGTAAAAGTCGAAAATAATATTTTGTTTATTTTTTTTTTTAAGGAATGAATTATAAGACAAATCTCCTACGCAAACCCCGCGTTGCCTTTGTTTTGAACTTATACATCTGTTCTATTGCTGCAAGCAAATGGTAAAAAGTTTTGGCATGCATTGTAAATTGTTGACGGCAACCTCCAGAGTGGCTTGGCTCAAGCAAGAGACGGATGCGGCAGGATAGGGTTTGGGGCAATTTAAATTATCACCTGCCCGGTTTACCCGTTCTCCAGACCGCATTTTCATTCGTACATACACTGCATGTAGCACCGCAAAAGGCTTTACACACTATAATGCACCCCTGGTGCTAGAAACAACGAATGGATGGTTTGAAATTCTCAGAACTCTTCGCACATACGGCGACGCCCCCCGTTTGCTCCCCTAAAGGGTTTCGGTACCCAATGAATATGCAGAGAATTAATGCATAAATTTGCGAATTGCTTTCTGCATTCTCTGTTAATTTAAATTAATTTCGTTTCAATCGAAATTATACCAATAATAATTATGTACTTCAGCCACGAGACCTTCCCGCGGTCGCATGCCCTTGCCAACGAGCAGCGAGCCACCCATGTACGGCAGCTCCGGTGGAGCGTGCGTGCGTGTGCGCTGTCTCGTGTATAGAGGTTTGTTACTATGGATCGCTTTATTTATGGATGCAATCATGGAATTGAACGGTTTTAACTGTTGCATTTTCATGCCTGTTCATCTATCTACTCGTTTGCAAGCTCCCTTAGCACGCTGAGGTTTTTGGTGGTAGACGAGTTAATTGTTGTGTGTTTGTGTCACAGGCTTTTCAAACCGCAGCAAGACTTCATCAGCAATATAAATGCAATTTTTCAATAGGCGTAATCAATGTGGATTAAACGCTGATGCGAATTGATTATTGACCATCTGTAGCATAGTTTTAGTAGTGAAACTTTCCAATACGATAAATTCAAAGATATTGGTAATGTACAGCGTTTAGAATCGTTCGTATAACTTATAATTTGACAGCAGTAATAAATCCTTCTTTTAATAATTAAAAACTAGAAACGCAGCGCATGTAATCTAGATAAGTAAAAATATCGAATTAAAAAAAACAGCTTTCCCAAACACTTTCACTAAAAGCAAGTCTGTATCTACAGAATTTCATTGTAGAGCATCTTTATTTGATTGGAAGCAAGAACAACACCAAGCTGAAATAATATACCGGTGAGTAAATAGAGACACAGCAAAAACGATCAATTAAGTTAATTAAAAAGAGCCTTTTTCATTCCTTAATTCTCTGGAGAATGCAAAAGAAAGCGAAACTGAACGCGTAGGGCACCGTATCGTTACATTAAACGCAGGCGCATTCGCCCAGACTTATGAAGGATAGAGAGACCACTATACATTAATTTGAACGATAGAGAAAATACTAGGCTATATGGAAAATGAAAAACACAGAAATAAACTAAACTAAAATATAATTAAACGAAAGTGTTATTTGTTGTGCTTCATATTAAAATGGTTATGGCGGATATTTTGTGAAACGAAATACAGTGGAGCTTCGATTAGTCAGGTTAAGCAACGAGCTAAAAAATACAGTTCCCCAAGGCGATTTTTCTATTGTTTTCCAAAGCTCAACAGCATAAAAGATACAGCTCATTAGTAAATGATTTGAATTGCTCAAGTTCATATCAAAATTACAGATAACTTGTTCAATAATTAACGCTTATGTAGACGATGTATAAAATTTATGTAAGCGATGAGCGATAAAATATGGTGGGAGGGGTCGTTTTATGCTGAGCATATTTCCAAAATTTTCGACTTCAACCTTCCAAAGACAATAAAAACTTTTCCAATGTAGAAAAGAATCTATACGTTTTTTTAACAAATTTAAAACAATATTTCCAATGACCACCGGGTCCCCAATGAAATTAGCAATCATTGTCAAACGCACAAAGAATATCACGTCATGCTGGCATCCTACAGAGTTCATCTAACAGTCCAACTAAACGAAATGATAAGTTAGTAGCAAACAGCTATGGCCACAAAATCAAGGCAACTAATCATTTTAATTAACTAATTGGGACTTTAAACATATACTACGGAATCGCTGCCGAAAGAATAAAACATCTTCCTAAAGCAAATGAAAAATATTTTCAAACATAACCACCTTATTGATAGCAGCAACTTATCCATCTTTAAACCATCTACTTTACTAGAATGAGGTGCGATGAGTATAACACAATTAAAAGTGAAGGAAAAAATAGCGAGATCGTGACTGCAGCGGGTTGGTGAGAGGTGCGCGCAAGGAACATTTCTGACCATGCATCATGGTATGGAAAATGCAGCCAGGCTATTCTCCACGGGCTCAGCACATAGAAACGTACGGTGGAAATGCTTTTAAAGGCGAATGGGTTTTGCTTGTAGTCGATATAAATGTTTCAAAGAGCATTTTAATGTTCTCCGAATATCCAGGACGCATCTGCAAAGCGCAACAACTCGGCACTCACACATCGACCGAAGCTCACACGGTTCCCCCTCTCTGCGCGGTCGGAACTGCTGTTACACCGGCGTAACGCGGCATACGGAAGAAAACCATTAAAAAATGAAAGGCGCTCAAAATGAAACGTGCACAAGGAAGGAAACCGGGTGATGGAAATAGTGTTAACATTCGAAGGATAAAAGCCTTCGACCGAAGGCTGAAGATATTTGGAAATGCTGTTTTCCGCTACCAATGGCGGATCATGCTTCAATTGACTTTGTTGTATCTACCAAATACGCAATCACCGTAGTGAAACAGTCGAAGTAATCGTCCTAATGATAATGTTCAACACGGAATGAACATTAATTTAAACCATGCGTTGTGTGCATTACTCTTATATTATTTTAATTTTAATTATTTTTACATTATGAAAATTTCCCAATTAAACAACTATAGCTATAAAAGTGAAAAGCATTTGAAATTTCTAGATTAAACATCATCATGTCAGTAATGTGTAATTATTTAAGAACATTTTTCCAATTAAACAATACACACGACATGTTGTTTAAATGAGGTTAGTGGCGGGTAAATTATCAAATTGGTTTGCTTGCTTTTTTTTGTTCTCTTTTGTAATGTAGTTAAAGCTTTCCAACTCGAAAGCGTCGAAAGGATACAAACAGTTAGGAGCATAGTCCGACTCATATGAAATCAATATTTTATCCCATTAAATTAATTGGAAATACGCGTCCCACATCATAAAAAAACGCCAACCGGACAGCGTTTATAATTTTCTCTCTTTCATTTCCATTTAACCATTCTTCTTCACATCGCTTCGTAGTACTTGCCAACAAATTACTCAATCAATATGGACACTCCATGTTTAACGCACAACCAAGCAGTATATGCAGTGTAACAGTGAAGCAATTGTAAATAACAAAACAAACGGCCAAATTGTAAACAGTCTGAGATGAACGACCCATTGGAGATTTGAACCCAGAACAAGTGTGATACTACCTTGTTAGAATTGTTAGAATGTGGGAGACTGTACGAGATAGGTAATTAAATTTAAAAAATAGTTTCATAATACATTAATGTAAATATAAATTTGAAAAAAATCCATGCTAAACAATTATTAAAATGTTGACGAAATTTAGTGAATTATTGCTGTTATATGTTATTTACGACTAGTAGGATTTTTATTATATCTATAACTTTATGTGAAGCAGTTTCAAACTGCGCAAAATAATATAAATTGAACAAAACATGTTAATTTAAAAACAGGTTGGAATATCATTTTCTGCTCTTAAATAAACCTGTGCGTTTATACTTAAACTGTAAGTAGCGAACATGGTTTGCAGCATATACTATAAATTCACAGAACACAAAAGAGTGAAAACATTCACTCAAAATTCAAAACATTCTAATAATGCGGTCGATCATCTTTCTTCTTTCTTCTTTGGCTCTACAACCTCGAGAGGTCTGCCTTTTCTGACTTCCATTACTTGAATGAACCCGGATAGTCAGTCCTGCGTACGGGGGAACGGTCCGAATGGGATTCGAACCTCGGTCCTGTCCGTTCGATCATACCTTCCACTAAATTTTCGAAATTCGCTTTGACATTTGGAGGCTTATCCGCTATAATACAAATCTCCATGCCAAATCAGCCAAATCAGTAATTTTAGAATATGTTTGAAGAATATAGTCAAATATTTTCCTACCAACAGTTTGGAAAAGCTGATCTACAAATATCAAAACAAATCTTTTTTCTAACAGGTCGGACGCAGAACAGGCCATATTTCACATATGCAAATAAACATTTAATGGACGTTTGTTAAAAATAGTTTGGATTAAAAATATCTATATTTCAGTTGAAAATAATATTTTCATCCGAAAACGTTAAAAACTCACATTGTTTTGTTTCCGTAAAAGCAGAACAAAAGTTTCGAGCAGATACAAACAAATATTTCGGCATAATGTAACCCAGTTTCAGATCACCGATTGATATTTGCTCGATTGTTAAACAAAAACGGTCTCAACAATTAAACTTTCTAACTAAAAGTATGATCGATCCCAATGTAAATGAAGATGCTAATACTGAAGTAGTGATCGAATTGAAAAAGAAAAGCGGTTTGTTACGGGAACTCACGCCATTCTCCATAAACGTATTGTTTACATGATCATTTGCACAAATATTTAGCGTATTAAATACAGCTGTGTTAGAAAATTGTATCACTCATGCGGAGGAAAATAACCTCTGAAAGTAAAAAAGAGCGCATAACACTAGCGTTACGAGTTTACGAACCAAGGATGGAAGGGAAGGATAAAAAATGACACACAAAAAATGGTAATAATGCGGCCCTGATTTGCCGCCATTAAATTATAATAAGTTTTGAATTTAAACTTCTCTAACGAGGGCTGAATAAATTCTTTAATGATGTTTTCTTTCTATTTAAAAGTTTCCTGTCGCCCTGTGGACTTTGCATTCCCCGTTTCATCTGTGAGCGAAAGCCATGTGAGCGACCGAAGCAACGAAAAGTCGAGCCGGACGGACATTTTTGAAAGGGAGTATGATGATATTTTGTGCAGTTTTCAGCATGTTTTAACGTCCTATCCTATCATCATCACGATTATATGCGCCCAATGCCGGAAGCGTGTGGTAGAGGACTTCCAGCCATACTTATCTCAATAAACCCTGCCGAACTTCCGAACAGCAATGAAGGGGTCGACCGCGCTGACACGTGTCAACGTCTGTGGATTGTGATAATAGTGCTGAAAGCATTGATCGTTGAGAATCAGTTTAACTTTCAAAACATGCATCTCTACCGTAAGGGTACGGCTAATGATGACTCATGATTGTTCCGAGCTGTTTTTTTAAACCATCCAACGGAAGGTAAAAAAAAAAACCTTGAATAACTGGAAAGGATGTAGAATGATATGTAGTAGAACAACTAGCAACATAGAGTAAATATGGTGGGATTCAAATAACGCAATGTGACCACTACAATGAATCGATACGTTTCAAATGATGCAAGGATGCAACTAATAATAACAAAAGCATAACCCCAGAAAGCATAATTTCATTACCTAATCTATCTCACCTTCGAAGCTAGAATCAAAATACAGGCATTAACGTTATATAAGCCGGCCTCGGTTCAATTCTATTCGAATCTACTCATAAGTAATAGTAGGTCATCAGTAGAAAATGAACAATTTGAATAAGATATGACATATATGTTTTACTGCACTCATATGTTCACAGACAATTTGCAACATCATCTGAAGCTTTATCTGAACCTCCAAAAGCAGGAAAAGTTAACACACCAGCAGGATAACGCTTCAGTTTACGCAAACAAGACAACCAGTGCCTTTTTGAAAGCTTGGGATATTAGTATGACGACCTGGCCAATTGCTTCTACAGACCTTAAATCCATCGAAAATGTTTCAGAAATACCTGTTTGCAATGTCTATTGACATGGAGAGCAGTAAAAGACCGTAAAGGAACTAGAAGTTGGAATCAAGAATACATGGCGCATCCTGTCGGTGAACGCATTTAAAAATTAATTTGAACTTATCCCAACCGAATTTTACAGGTATTAAATCGTAAAAGAGGGCCCACTGACCATTCAAACAACACATTTCCATCAAATCGTGCTCTATTCAGCTAGTATTTAAGTAACGACTATGGTTATCATTTTGGTTTTTTTGGCATAAAGACATAAATTTTAATTTGTTTGACAAAAACTAAATTGGATTTCTTATCCAAAATTACACATATTTCTTAATAAAAAATTATCCATATTGCCAATCAAACCTGCGTGAGATAGAAAGAACAGGTTGAGGCTATCATTTTGAAACGCTAAGTACACTACATATCATATTATTGCTTGTCATTTCTAACTTGCCTACTTGTCTATTCTGAGTTGAAAATAAAATTATTTTTTACGCTCTACTGATACACACTGTACTGAAAGCTACATGCTTTCTTGTTTTTTAAATATTCATTCAACTGTAAGTTTTTTGTTCATATTGCAAAAGAGTGAAAAAATATATGAGTTATTAAGAAGGTCATGTTTTGTATTTATTGCTGCAACAAGGACACATTGGAATCCCATGCAAGCAAAGTTGTCCGCAAATCTATAAAATTGGTTTTGCTG
This sequence comes from Anopheles culicifacies, assembly GCA_000473375.1. Taxonomy (NCBI): domain Eukaryota; kingdom Metazoa; phylum Arthropoda; class Insecta; order Diptera; family Culicidae; genus Anopheles; species Anopheles culicifacies. The sequence goes on from AXCM01002982.1 coordinate 21,703, forward strand.
TTGCAGGACGATTCTCTCATCCCGTGGACAGTAAGGAGTCAGAGAACAAAGAAAAAAATCGAATGACCCGAGGTACAGAGATGCAGATTTTGTGCCCTCCTATGTGATATACTCCCGAAATAACAAAGGATTGCAAAAGCGTAAGGAACCAAGTACGAGTCGACAGAATTGAACAGAGTTAGGTAGGTGGACACATACAGAAAATTGAAAATGGAAAAATATTAAATTGATTTCGTCCGCCGTCCCGCCGTTCCGCCGGTCTCTCCTCCATCCAATGGTTGGGTGCCTCTAATAGACAATGTGTGTAACACTCCCTGTTTCGTTCGTCTGTATGATACGTTTTAACCAGCCAGTGGACACGTGGTGCTCGCAAATCCAGCCATCCACACATAAGACGCTTAGAGTTTTGCCTAGCACTGTCGGACCGAACCGGCAAAAGTGCCGCTGAAAAGCATGCTGGGCCCTAGCCGAGGAAGAGTGTACGATAAAAAACGAATCCGATACGGTTATATCCTTCTGAGTAGATTGTATGGACAATACCATGAATATTGGGACGGAAGTAACTGGATTGTGATTTGGTAGGTGATGCTCACGAAGTGTGAAGTGTGGAAGTTTTTGGCGCGCGCCTGTGTTTGTGTGTTTGTGTAGGTGGGTGAGTGAATTTGGAGTAAAATTCTTCGGCAACGTACTGATCATCTTGCACGGATACTACCCTTGGAGGGGGTTTTGGTAACCGGTAGGTAATTTCGTTTACGAACACACATTCAAGGCTGAATTGTGCGGAGAAACAGCTACATCCAATATGGGAAGAGAGGACAAATGATTCACATTTCACGCTTTATCGAACAAGCATGCAAATAATAAATCGAATGTTGCTTTCAAAATGGCCCGTTTGCCTGCAGCTTACAGTTGAGGAATTTTAATGAGAAACAGACACTTTGCTATCCTGTAAACAAACCGCATTTTCGGGCAACTCCGTCGACATTTGACGTACATACTTTTATTTGTTAACAACAAATGAACACATTGCATCAGTTAAGGTGCTGGCAGAACAAGAAGACAACAACAACAACAAATGAACACATTATGGCAGCTTCGAATCTCCCTCCAAAGACAGAATCCGGGTCCCAAAGTCTTTTTTTTTTATTTCATATTTCATACGATCATAAAAAAATGGATACAAACACAAGAAATAAATATCCACGGTAGTGAATAAAAGTCTCATAAAGATTAGCAAATCCACATCAGAAGAATCCTAATTGCATATCTTGGTTCAGGGTCTTGCTCTGCCAATAATAAAATTCAAGAGTGGGATCAGAAACAACAATCCATATTGTGATCCCTCTTTATCCTGATTTGGAATCTGGGATTGCGATCCGTGAAGAATTCGAATCGGGTTCGGAGGATCGATTAGATCAGTGGCGGATGAACCTAGGTGCGGAGGGAGCGGTCGCTCGGGGCCTCGCCGGTAAAGAGGGGCCTCGCCGGTTAAAGGACGCCTCGCCGATGAGGGAAATACTGCTAGCGCGCTTAAATAACAGCAAATAATGCGAGTGCCACCCCCCGCTGCATATCAACATGGGCCTCAAACACAGGGGCCTCTGCCTAGGTGCCAAAAGTCCCCCCCCCCTCCGCTGACAGAATATGCGTAGCGAATCTACTATACAAGGGCCTCCACTGCCAATCCGCTCCGGGCCCCCTACGACTTTTATCCGCCACTGGATGAGATCGAATCCAACATGAAAATGCACCCAATTTACCCATGACGTTTCTGCAAATACGGTTTCGACTCCTGATTATTCCAAAATTTCTACCAAAATTGATCTTTCGTTTATCGAGATTCGTTGATCGATGTACTTCATACAGGTTAACAAGTTCTATGTTAGGTGGCAGATTGTTTTTTTTTTATTCATCAAAAACGGCCAGGCCGTATTGCTTATAAACTTAACTTAAAATTAAACATAATAGATAATGCAATTCACATTGGTTTAGAGACATTTTCTTCTCCAAACCGCGAATCCCGGGTGTACTCGGTTGAGGTGGCAGATTGTACTAGTATCTAAACTATGCAAGAATGGGATTATAAGTGCGTAAGCCAGGTGGCAGATTCATTCTTCTTCTTCACTTAACCCTATCAGGATATGCAGATCATAGTGGCTTACTGAAACCACGTAGTTGAATAGTCAGTCGTCACTACGTTGGAACGGCCTGGATCGAACTAAAATCCAGGTCCTGCCGTGTGAAGACCGGCGCCACAATCATCTCGATCCTCGGTCGTGCTGTTTACACGATTTAGCTTTCACTATTACCGAATTGATTTTTGATAAGTTTTTCAGCATATCTCTATGGATTTAAGACAGTTTTCAAAGGAATTTTCCATAGTGTTAATTAATTTAAAAAATGTATTGCGTATAATTGTTAAGTAGTAAAATATAATTTAAATACTGTTCTAATTTTAAAGATATTTTTAACTTTTTCCACACTTGCACGGTTTTCTCGCAGTTCCTACTGTTTTCTGCAAATATTTCAGCCACTTTGCTGAGGTTTTTCAGCGCAATTGAGGATTCCTTTTCATTTCGTCCAGAAATTAGAAGATATCATTCTATTACATAAGAACTCATTAATTTACGTCTGCAACAGTACCATCTCAAAGAATTACAATATGTGCAAAATTCAATTCTCAACCATACGTAGGATGTTCGTTAAAATTGTGCATAATCAAGTTTACGACCACGTAGGCGATTATTCTACAAGCAGATAGTTCCTTTCTGGATGGCCAAAACTGTTTAATATCCCATGGTATTTCTAGTTATTTTGAATGATAGTGGCGGCCGCACGAATTGGCATGCAAGCATTTCAGTGAAAAGCAATTACCCATTAGATGAAGAGTTGCACCAAAATCTAACTCCAAACGTACAGAGCGAGTAGAATCATTTTGCGCAAGGAGTAACGGACCTTGTGAGGCATTCGCATATATTTTATGCTTGTTGTTAGGTAGTTAGTTAGCGAGTTAGTTAGTGTGCTTCCTACTGATCCGATAAACGAACTGGCCAGGAGAAAGCCTAGGCTGATGCGGACAGCTACAGAATAAAGTTTTGTACGAGCTGCTTCCTACGAAGCGTGCATGTGTACGGTATGTGCGTAGCCACCATTCAGGCAATGTTTCTCATTTTGTTTGTTTGGGGGTTTCAGGCCTTGCATATGACTACCACGGAACGATGTGGTGCTTATTAGCACTGGTTTTATATTGTTGAACAAATAAAACAAAAACTAAGAATAACAGTGTTTTGATTATTTAAATCTTCACATGTTCGTGAGCATCAGTATCGACCAGCATGTAGATAATCTTGTAATTAAATACATTTAAAAATAGAATTTAAATCAGAAATTACTTTGCATTACTTCGATGATTCAGTTGAAAATGTCAAAGCACATTCATGATACTAATAATAAATTCAATTGTGAATGAACAACTTTTGAAAAGAAGGATAAAATAAAATATCAATAACGCTTACTTTAACAGCAAAACAAACATTTCCAAATGGTCTTTTTTCCTACAGCACTCTGCTATAGCATGCCGTAGTTAAATCTAATAAACAAGATTACAAAAGCATGTGAGCGCTTTTTCACATTTCACTGGTTTCATTCTTCTGCCTGAAAATCAATCCCTCGATTGTTTTGTAACACAGTCATTTAAGTGGTTTTTCCCTACTTTTTGCCGATTTATCTTATTTTCCAGAGAGCTCCGTATGTAGGAGCAATATCTTTCAACTCTCACGGGAGCTTCCTTTTTGAATGCAACTCATTCTAGTTCGGTAAGCCAGATCCAACACCTACACATTCCATTAAACTTATACGTCCATCATTCCATTTCCCGGTACACCGCCCCACGGTGTCCCTATGCCGTCTGCTTTCGCAAGGCATCGAGAGCCAATCTGAGAGAGTCTTTTTTCGGAAAATGGCAATCAAGTGATTGCAAAAAGTGCCGCTCCCCGAAAAAAAACCCAGGCATTACTCTTTCACGGCGGCATTTGTTGCTGCTGCTTTGTAGCGTAGCGCGACGCTGAAAAGGAGACCGGAAATGGGAAAAGTAAAGAAAGAATGAACACATTTCCCTTGTCCGCGCGCTGCAGGATAATTTCCCTCTCACCGAAGAAAAACCAATCCCCGAGCTTCAGGAGGTTCAGTGGCACGTGGCTTGGACTTATTTACAGACACAGTGAGATTACAATTATGCATGTTAGGAACTGTAACAACAGAGTGGTGCTTCGTTTTGAGCAAATTATATTAAGTTTATTAATGACTTACAACATACTTTATTAGGAACTTGTTCCATACATATCTTTTAAATGAATAAGAAGCGAAATGTGCACATAAAACAAGAAATACTTTCAATGTTTATCCCTTGCATTTGGTGGAAGGATGTTTTAAAATAAAATATTAATAGTTACGGCAAAACCACTTCTCACACGTCTCGTATTTTCCCGAAACACACGAAATATGTGTGTTTTTCTTTTTTCGTTCTACAAAATCCTTTTATCGGCTGTTTCCCTTTTTCATCGACGCTAGAAAAGGGATTGTAGTGCTCACTTGCGTTTTGTCTGCAACAATGTCAATCAATCAGCATTCCTTGCCATCTCACCAGCCCCGACCAATCTAGTAAAACGCACTCACGTCGTTGCGTCGATCGATGGTAGCTACAAGATGGAACCAAATCTACGGCAAACACTCGTAAACCTTTTCATAGATAACCGCTCACACATTCATGACCGCTGACTGTTGTTTGTAAAGATGCACGTACCATTATAATATTACATTTCTCTCAATAGTTGTTTTTGTCCTATGTTAAGAATAAATAAAACAATTCAAGGATTTTAATGAATTCTCCTCATATTTTACTAATAAAAACTTGCAGGTCTTTTTTATATCTTACTTGACACTAAAATTGCCAAACTATTTAAATTAATAAGCTCAACAAACCAATGTCAAACTGTAAAACTCTTGAAGAGATGAGAAGTCTTGATGAGATTAATAGAAAAGAAAAAGTTCATTTCCTGTTAACAGATCGTTTCATTCCACCATCACACACTTAAGCTCTACCTATATGGTGACATTAAAACCCATTTTTCCGTTTCCCTTTTCCTTTGCACCGACATTACCCAAGATCATAGCCATTCTCCGAAAAGTGTTTTCCTTCCTTCTTTTCGCTTGTACTAAACTGCTAGTTGTCTTTTGTATCCAAATGACTTTTTCACTTTTCCCGTGCTGTTAGCTGATCGTTTAATGGACAAAATGGAAGGTAATAATGAGTTTGGGGGTGTGTGTGTGGTAGGGTATTTTAACGCCATTCATTATATGCGAGGAAATTAAATTACTTTTATTACTAAACGATATCGAAACGTGCACTTACCGCAATTGATTATTCTACTTGCTGTTGACAAGTTGAGACACACACATTGAGGTTTCGTTTCTTGGTTGAAGTAACACTCTACGAATATTATTGTAAAGATTATTTTGTTTTGTTTCTGGTTGTTTGCTCTATTTAACTAATCGCACAAAACCCGTTGCTTTCACTCACTCCTAAGATGACACATCTAATGAACGCATCTGTTACACCCACCAATTCACTGTTAGTTAAGTTGTTGATTTATATATTTATTGATCTACTGATGCCTAATTTGTTGAGTACGAAATTTCAATACAATGCTGCTTTCAATAATGACTTTCACACAGTACAGAGAAAACAACAAATTAATAAGGAATCATTTTAAGTGGTTAATTGATTCAAGTTTTGCATTATTCTCAGCTCAAAACATTCAATTTTTCAAGTCAAAATATTTTCAAAAACTTGTACTTTTTAGCTTTCAATTAGCTTTAAAGGATATTTAAGAAATCGAGTTGATTTCATCACACCAGTAATTATGGTTTTGTATTAAATTATTAACATGCTCGACCTATGCGTTCTCCACTGGCTAGTAATCTCAGCAAACGCATCATACTTAGCGCATAATAAAGTCAATCACTCACACTTTGCCTACAAGTAGTGTTTTCCAATTCACTGCAACGCGAATTCAGCACCGAGTGCGCTTATTTCACAAAGCACCGAAACCCTTTTCACGACACTGTTACAATGGACAGGACGCTCGCAGAAACACATCCTTACGGTATGCGACCATCAGCACAAATGTTGCCGCTTTTCCGAAGCATCCGATGGCTTCGCAAACATGTCTGATGCAGGAAAATGAGCACAGGAAAACGTACATCCGATTGTGGCTCTGGGTGGAAAAAATCAAAACAGAGAGAATCGCTCTCCAAATATTAAGCGTTTTCTCCCTCATCGTACTGCTCTCTCACTCTCTGGCTCTTTCTCTCTCTCTCTCTTAAATATTCTCTTTAGCAAAGGGTGCTGACCCCCTCTCGTTATGTTTTCCTGTGCGTTTCCACCCGCTGGCACCCGCATCCTTCCGATAGCCACTTTTCTCGATTACGGCACAACCACTAAAGGACGATCTGGCGCCATTACGATAATTGTAATTGAATGAATATCACTGTGTTTATGTGCACGCTTATGGCTACCACAGCCGAGCATTCTTTGCCACTGTATGTGGGAGTGAAACATTTTACCGGCGTGTCCGAGTGTTTGTGTGTGATGGACAGAATGGGAAACAGGCCGTGATATAAATAAGGAGAAGAACATTGCCGATACGAAATGCGCGAAAGAGGGGAAATAATGTAATTATATCACGAATCCTGCTGGAAGCTACGAACGAATGGAATCAAAACAAAACTGTACACATTCCCCAGCCGAGAGGGAGTACCACCAGAAGGACGAACCAGCGATATAGGGCAACGACGATTTTCCGAAACGGGTTCGATTTTCCCCTGCTTGACTTTCCACACGAAAATGGCCCGAACCGGTCCAGTGTTCGCACGCGTCGGTCGGGTACGCGGCAGCGTCTGGCAAAATTTCCAATATGATCAAAGCTATTTTCCCACAACACAATCACTTAAACGTACCATCTCGCCACGTTCCAACGTCGGCCTCTCGCCCGCTCAGCACAACGTTATCAAAGTATGCTAATGGTATCGTACAACAGGCGGAAAATAGGATTGAAACAGCATGATAAAAGGAGATCATAATTGCATACTTTATTTACTCTTTCACTCGTCACATTCCTGGCGACCTGGCACCCGCAACCGTTGTCGATTTTCTTCAATTTTTTTTCCTGTTTGCCTCCTTTCTTTCCTTTCGCAGACAACCCCCCTGTTCCCCATCAGCCATTACTCCTATTTTGCTCTCTCCTTTCCTTTTCGCTCACTCGCTTTTCTCTCTTGCTCCATCAGATCCGCGTTTTAGTGGCGCTTTCGTCTGTCGTTTTGTCCTACCCTGCTGCTGCTGCTGC
>KI423301.1:6473-32107 GCA_000473375.1 Anopheles culicifacies
AACTTCGTCCTGATTGTGGCTAATTGGGTTTCGGTAGCTTCAATATCTCTGACCCTTTTTGACATGTATAAATTTGTGAGACATTGTAATAGTTTCATCATCATACTGATGAAATTACCAATGCTTATTACTACTCAACATGATCATGCACCACTTAATTAACAGTCCCATTTTTATTGTAGTTGTTATTCCGAAATGAACTATAAAAGCTCTTTATTTATTTATCAAACCTCGATTGAATGGACGCTTCAATAAAAAAGAATAATGCATTTAATCAGAATACAGATAGAGATTGCAGCATGTTCCATGGAACTCACCCGGCATGTTCATATTGACCGATTTTACATCACAGTGGTTTGCGGTACATTTGTGGTAACCGGTTGATTTATGGCTCAGCTTAAACCCAAACCATCGCTCAACACGCTTTGGGATGTTAGTGATTTTAGTGTTCGCGCTGGTTTTGTGTAAGCTACTCTCAACAACAAAAAAAAGACAAAAACCTAAAATGCTTTTGTAAAACTCCACTTCCGCAAAATGCAATAAATCATAGCAAAATGAAGTGCGAATCGAATGACATAACAAAAAAAAACGAGCAGCTTTCGATGAGGATCAGCCTACAAGAGCGCTTAGACCCCGGCTGGATGAACAATGTTATAAAATGCGGACATACAGTGCAATGGGCACGGGAAATAGTTGGCAGTAGATGTGCCTTTTGTTGAAAAGGTTTGTGAGTAAACTACACCGACACACACAAAAAAAAGGCAGAACAGCGATAAAGGATTTGCTAAAGAGAATGTGGATGCCGGAGGCATGTGGAGCTTTCTGGAAAAAGGGATTTAACAAAATGTGGAAAGTCACCCTGAAGCTAAACAGTGTAGTGTAGTACGTACCACGGCCATTAGGATTATTCAATTTTATTATTCATATACGTTGCTACCGTCACTGTCCGCTCATCCGTTTTCAGCCCAGGTATTGTGTTTGTGCTTACTTTCCTTACCCCGTTTCCTGCCACTTGCCGCTTTCCGGTTCCATTCGCAAAAACCGGGGGTGGGGGAGGTTGGGCTGGAAAGCGAGCCGCCATGAATCATTAATCTGTTTGAATAGCTTCCGGCACTAGTGCGACCTGTGCGCATTGTTTGGAACCTAATCTCGCCGATGGTCTCCGGAAAACGTGTCGCCGTGACGAACCATCGTGGCTGTTTCTTGTGTGTGTGTGTGGCAAGGATGGGGTGGATTTTTGGATCAAGTGTCTCGCTTTTCTCCGTGGGCGGGTTGGGTTTGAATGGAACAGATAGGTTCGAGTGCGTCCGGGAAATTCGTGCCAAGATTTACAAATAGTGATGGGCCACTATCGTTTTGCTGGGTTGGGGAAGGAAAGCAATGACGGGTTTAGTTATGCTAGCCGGTTCCAGGATGGTGGCGGTAGAACGGTTTGTCTGGAAATTGAGACGTTCCGGGGTTGCTTCACAACATTAGCTGATTAGGTTTTCGAGCGAACCGGTCACCGTGGTGGATGCTTTAATTTTTAAGTACCCATTTTCGAACCAGCTAGACATACAGTTGGGATCCCCGGCAAACGGGTTGGGTTGGGAAGATGGAATAAACAAAAGGTTAGCTAAGCCCCTTTAGCATGTTAAGCGTTTCGATAGATTGAAAATGATCTGTGGCAGATTATAGTGCAGGGATATTAATGTTTTGTATTTGCTGCGTAATCTTCCCACAATGGATGGTTTTGTTTGCTGCCGGAGGGAGGGGGGGCTGCTTGTTTCTATATTGGCCGATTAGTGTGCTTTAGTGCGCATCAACTTCATGATTGTTTGTGAATAATTGTATCAGAGTACAATAGACCCATCCATGGGCATCCATTGAAATTGAGCTGTCAAAAGGAAAAAGATGTTTGAGCAGCTGATAAACATACTTTTGTAGTTGCCTTAGCACCGTAAAAACGTTTGAAATTACTAAGCAACTTATTAAACAATGTTATTATAATAGTAAAACATCTTTGCTCTTCAGAGGGTCACTAGAAAAGCTTCAGAAAGAGATGATTTATTGCCAAAAGCACTCAAAGAAACACTGAAAAGCTTGTTTTGTGTGTTAGGAAAATGGTAGATTGCTTTTTATAGTGAATAAAAAAATAAAAAATCTAAAATCAGATGGAATAGAAATTCGCCTTCCATGTGGCCGCTACGATTCGCATAGGCTAAATCCTGAATGTAGCAACAATACACGACCAGTAAAGAGAGTAAACTGTTTTGCGGAAATTCACTTTTACGATAGTCGCCTTTTATTCAGACAATAAAATAAAAATGGAAGCAATACGGTAGAGCTGTAAAAAACGGAAATTGACTAAGTTTGACGTATTCTCCTGCGCGTGTGTATTCATCACGTACTGTAATGGGTATGTTGCTGGCTTACATTGTTTTCGTATTTTCTGAAAATATGAAAATATAACATTTTATAGATCAAGTGCATTTTGTTTGCGCTGATGAAAACTGGAACTGTCCAATAGCTAGGAACATAATTTTAGAACACTCGCCTAAATGTATGCAATTGCATTACAATTCCAGCCTTCGTTTTTACTCTGCATGTTTCCTTAAGACTATTTTAAATGAAAGCCTTCTGAAATTAAAAAGTGATTTGGACTGCAAATGGCACTAAAACATAAACATACTTAAATTCTGTAGAAAACATTTTTCTAGCTCATTGTAATATCTTGTAGACAAAGCAACGGCAAAATGAAACAATGTGAAATTGAGTACATAAATGCATATGTCGTCGACATTATTAGCTCAATGAAACTTTCGACATTTATGTGATGATTGAAAAGCACTCAACCGAGTACCACTGATGATGGCCATTTAGTTTCCTCCCCCCCCTACCCTCCCACCGATCCTGCCGGCTGCTGGCGAAGGACGAGAGTGCATTGCTTGTTTGCCTTTCGTTCCGTCTCCGAATCTACATATTTTTGTTTTCCTCTCCTCATTTTTATTTTGTTTGAAACCAACACATGGTTGGAAAAATGGTTTTGTGTTCTTCGTTAACGTGTTTGGACTTAATTTCCGCTTTTTGGGTTATTTGGTTTGTTTACGCTTCCACGTTTTCCACGTTGCGCAACGAAAAAGTGTATTCAATCGTATACAATAATAGTTAAAATGGCACCACCTCAAACATACGTACAAGGCATTTGATGGAGGAAGCCATATTGCTGTTTTCACCTTGTTTTTGGTGTCGAATGCTCTCCGTAGTTGCCGTCGTGATTGGTGATGATAGAATTTTAATTCGAAAAAACATGTTTCCAACATGTGGGGAATGTATGCATGCCGTACAGTTGGTTCAACATGTAGATTATCCTAATTCGATGTGATGTCGGATGGTAGCGGAAATTGTTGTTGATTCGTTGCGTTTTATTTACTCTACCCAAGATAAGCACCAAAACCTTGGCAGGAGCTTCCTTTCCTTTGACCGTAAGTTGTTTGTTGTTGTGCAGGTGAGCTTTTGCAGGTTATTTGGCCGACCTGGGTGATTGTTTCTTGCTTGCAAAAACATACAAAGAAGGGAAAAAACCAATCGAAATTCTTGCAAAGATCGAAAAAAAATATATAGAAGCATTCCACTTCGGTAGTCTTTATTGATTTTCCTAGAGGGGTTTTTTTTATGCCGAGCCGAGCATGCTTTTGGCATTTCCAACGCAGTGCAGACCAGGCAAACCGTTTGAGGTCATGTCAGAAGACAGCCCACAAAAAAAAAGAATCAAGGACAGCGCAGTATATTTCACGACCAAAGTTGGGAGGGGAGGGTTGTTTCTGTTCTTTTTTTTGCCCAACGGTGTGAGATCGATGAATAGCGAACTGCTGAAAGTGAGTCATTCTGATGCTAATGCGAGCACAGTTGCATGGAAGTGGGCAATAAAGTGCTGCAGGATGGCTGACGTACGCTTCGCACGGTGAATTCATTAGTTAGTGGACAGTAAAAGCGGCGAAGGCTTGGGAAGGTTGAACTCATCGAGAACTTTTATTGGGATATGTTTTGCTTGAAAGCAATAAACTGATACCATTCGATGTGATAGAATTGTTACCGTAATTTCCGGGTGTATTTTTCTATTAAAGAAAGCAAATAATGTTCTTTATTTATTTAGTTAATTATTACGGCCTAATTTCAAGTTCTCTTTTGAGCTACAATGCTAATAATCAGGTCAAGGATACCTTAAACTAGTTTTTATATATACGTTTTGACGTTTGGCGGCTTAACCCCCGCCAACCTTCCAAAAAAAACGGCCGGCCAAAACAACCCAAGAAATTCCTAATAAGAACCTTTCCCAAAGCCAAGTTCCAACAACCGCCCCAAAAAAGGAAAAAAAAACACATTTCTAGAACACCTGACACACAGCAAAACAAGGTTCCCAAAAATTATTAAACAAAAAGAAAAATTTAAGAAACGTTGGTTAAAAGGTTTTTTAAATTAAAATGGAAAAAAAAAATTGAAGTTAAAAAAAAAATTTTAACCAAAAACAACCAAAAACAAACGGAGTATGGACAATTAACGCAAAAACAAAACAAAAAGTTCCCGCAAAACCAAAAAAAACCGGGAAAAAGAAGCAAACCCGTTTCAAAAAAACCAACCAAAAGTGCCCCAATGGTTGAAAAAAAACCGCCTAAGAAGAAAAGTTTTCTAACATTTGTATCATAGATCTTAGTATTAGTATTTTAAATGAATTGTGAGTTAATAATAGGAGCGTCGTTGGCGAATCATCATTTTGGAGGATTTCAGTGAATTAAACGGTCCAGTAAAAGAGTACCGAATCAAACCTCTCTCTGTGCTATCCTTTGGTGGAGCTGCAATGTATTCTCCGTTGAGAAAACTGAAAGTGTTTAAAGACATATTATTAAAAACATAATAACTTTTGTCGAATGAATGTACCTCGAATAACAGTTCTTAAACCACCAGCCACCATTGTACAGCTTGGCGCAGTTATATTCATACGCATCGTTGTCCTGATCGTACGTGGAGAATTTGGAACCGGCTTGAAAGAACAGTAAGTTTCCAGCTGTGCCTTTGTAATTGCCAATCGTTTTGATTGCATACCCTTCCAGTGCGCTTCCGATGCGGAACGTATCGTAGTGCGCGTACACCACGGTGCCCTGCAAACTTTCCATTACAACCAGCAGCTCGTGAGGCTCGTCGGCTAGCATTCGGTGTAAGTTATCTAAACCGAGCCAATGTTCGCCGCCGGTATCTCCAAACCCGTCACGATACTCGTTCCAGGTGCGGTTAAACAGCAGCGAACCATTGAAACGCATTTGGAACATTATCCATTCACCATCGATGAAGCGATCGTTGCCAATTCCAGCGATTGTTTCGCGATGGAAAGTTATCTGGTTATGGTTGGGCAGACGTGTATTGCTACTATCCGGTGTCTTTAAACCTAATGAAGGTGAACCAGCCACACCGACAAGAAGCTTTAGCTCGTCCAGCTGTCGGGATTGGTTCCGAGCGATCTCCTGTAGCGTCGTTTGGATCCGTGCCTCCATCTCACTAAGATGGGACAATAGTAGCTCAAAGAGAAAACCTTTTAGATCAACGTTTGTATAGTTAACCTGATGGAGGCTTACTAGTTGCACAAGACAAAACACCACAAACACTGTACTACGAAACATTGTGCGATACTCCAACCAGCAATGACTCGCGGTTCAGAACGAAATGAACGGAGCAATAAAAACGATAAACTGGGCAGAACTCACACTCTTCAAAGTTGTGGTCGATAAGCGGCTGTTTGATATTTTTAGCTCAGAGTGGTTTTTGCGAGGTTATAATCGGAGAGATAACACTTACTAGCGCAACTCTCCGGGTAAAGTGTTGGGTAAATTATGAAACAAAGCATTAGATCTCCAGCACATTTTTTTGGTATCAATTTGTACTCCCCGTAGGACGTTATAAAGCGCTTGCAAACACGTTCGCAACGATAATGACTGCGACATGAAGCACCGGTACAAGTAACACCCCGAACGTAGTGTCCTGTCGGCAATATAAATAAGCATCGTAAAATAATTCGATAAACGTAGGGGTCAGAGTGGTGCCCAACGTGCTGTACCGTCCGGTGTTGTACATCAAGATTCTGGTCTGCTAATCGGCCAGCGGCTTTGGTGCCGGCAGAAGTTAATTTTTCAAACAGCCAACCGTTTCATCCGGCCGTCAGGGGGAAGTGGTGCCCGCTAGAGCGGCCCCTACCGTTTAGTCTAATCCTTCCATAACGACACAGCAAAAAGCTCCCGAGTGGCCACTCACGGGTTGCTGGTAGGCGGTTGCTATCCTTTTGTCTTTTTGTTTCTCGTAATTTCAGCAGCACCGGAAGTGAAGAGCGACCACCGTGCGGGGGGGAATGTAAAATGATAGCATAAATTTGTTACAAGATTTTATTTTTAATGAGATGATTAAAAGTTAGCTTTACACTTCTTCTCTGTTCTCCGTTGGTTTGTTTTTACACGCCATGCTAGGCTGGGTCGCGTTTCTCCTTCTGCTTTGGAAAATGGTCGGTGACTTCCGCTTTCGTGCGTCCTTCCCACGCAACTTCTCATTGCTGGGCGCACAAATTGTTGGGTGTTACGTACATCGGGCAGAAGCTGTCGTTTGAGTGGTTAACCGGCCAAAAAGAAACAGAGATTAGCGGAATGAACGGAAGCTCAAAGCGCAATGCAGAGAGCACGGAAACAAAAGGCAAAAAGGAAGCCCGAACTCGGTTTGGAAACATTCCTCAGCAGAGGGGGTTGGTTGAAAAGCTGCCCTGGAGGCTTTAGTGGGCTTGTACACGCAAATAGCGGCAAGCTTTCGAGGGGGTTGAGCGGTGTTTTTCAAATGAGCACCAGCGCAATGCGTTGAAGCGGAGAGTGGAAATAGGGAAGCGGAGAGCAAACATTCAAAGAACACTTTCCGTAAGTTCGCGAAAACACACGGCTTAATGGGCTTGAGGCTTGTTAGTAGACATCACACTGTTTTGTGCGAATGTTTTTAGCGAAACCATTAAAATACATGCATTCGGTTTTGGGAAAGTTTTAACGAACGCAAGGGGAACGCATTCCACACCGCATGTGTGGGGTGAAGGCTCGAACACATTACAAATTTCAAACGTTTCACTTAGCTTAGTTAGCTTTCAATTGAAACAAATTTCACTTAGCTTAGTTAAAGGTGTAATTAAACCTAAGGTTTATTTTATTCAACTTTGAAAGACAGCACTTCTATTATTAAATTTAATATTTGGTAGGGAATAAAATTAGACGTTATATAAATAATTAAACAAAATTCAAAAAATTTATACTGAGTGCTTGAGAGTAGTGATGGGTCATACGATTCATTTCACAGATCGAACCGGATTCGGATGCGAGCCAATCGGATTCTAATCCGATCCGTGGGTGCAATAGGTTCGCTAGATCGGAGTCGAGTCCAATCCGTGGGTCTGTGTTGGTGCTCTAACTATTCCGGTAAGTGTTCCCAATGGCGAATTCGATCTTTAGGCATAGGGAGTTCGGATCGGAATCGAACCAAAGTAGATTCCGGTTGAATCGTTGCACCTGCTGGTTCCTACAGTTCGATCCAAATCACTCCGACCCGTTAGGTTCGGATCAATCCGCACATCGTTTTTTCCTTACTATTTGAATACCTGTTGCCCGGTGGGAATGTATATAGTACATTAGAACAGATTCATATAATTCGCTAGTTATACACGTCTGTTATACACTTCGAACTCATTATTTTATAATTATTAGCGGTTTTATTAATTAATAATCGAAACACAAGTATCTGGCGAAGGAGTTTATAAAGCAATTTTTTTTAGCAAAAAAACAAGAGGAATTCAATTTATCATTCTCACCGTTTAAGAAAAAAAAAATAGGAACAGAAGTAAAAATGTGCACATCATAGTCGCCTTTGATTAGCAGCAACAAGCTTTCGTGGAAGCATTAGAGCTTTTTTTTTATTACGAGTCCAGTTGTTTTTTTTCTCTCATTCTCTCTCTCTTCCTTTTGGTCACCAACCTCACTTCGCCCCAGATCAAATACAGGCGTTTGGCAAATTTTCGTAATCTCCTTCAATTTATTCTCATTAAGCCAATTGGCACACGGATAATTTGCAAAGTGAGAAACAGGAAGCGTAAAAAAGAAACCGAAAGCGCGCTCTTTGTAAAACCATAAACGATCACCGGACGTTCGGGCCGCTTTCCGTGCGGCTTAGTTGAGTAATGCCGGCGCATTTCATTTTGATTACGTAGCGTACCATGTTTTTTGCCGTGGCATCGGTCACCCACGCGTCTTCCCCGTTCCGTACTTCCCCGGGGGGGTACAGGTCGGTCACGAGATTTTGTCGATGAGGCATAATAAAATGTGCTTTCATTGACAGTTCGCTTTGGCGCTTTCTGTGCCCAGGATGGCAGCAGCTCATAAATGAACGTTTTTGGAGAAGAAATCGAAATTAAAAGCAGTCTTTAAGGATTGGTGTGGATTTGTAAGCCAGGCGGGAGCTACACCGGGGGGATGAATGGTTCGTCTGCTTTTCTTTTATCCTGTTTGGACTGGATTTAAGTGAAGCAATCCGGTCGGGAATGGCAGTGGGAAGCGTGTAAGAAAAGGGAATTGAAAAACAGACAGCGACGTTCAGCCATGAACCAATCCACGTAATACGATGTTGGTGCTGTGGTGGATAATTTAAATTGAAACGATGCTAAGTGGCTTGCATAAAAGCTGGTCCGTTTCAATTTAGGTGGATGAGTAATGTATCGTTAAAAATTGCACCGGAAGATGGAAAAATGGTGATGAGGTTAGACTGGTTGTAATGCAATGACCGCTAGGGAGTGAAGCAAAATAAACGGAAGTTGCAATTTTTGTACGTGGCAGGAGGAATGATTGGCTAGGAACTTAAATTGGTGGAATATTTTATTTAAGCAAATTGGAAATGTTTGCTTTCTTGCTATGCTTTTCAAAGCTATAGATATTAATATTTTACTCATAAAGGAATACACATTGTATCTGAGGAGGAGATATCTGACTATGAGCATGCAAGGTACGTTGAGCTTTATTCCGATGATCTGTAGAATATTTAATACGATTCATTGGCGAAAACAAGATAACAACAGGGAAGCTTCCGGGTGAAATTCCCTAGGAGTTCCCTACATTCGAACGTTTAACTCGTATGTCTTCATTGACAACATCCGGGGGAGATGCATTGCTGCAGTTTTCTGTAATACTTGGAACAACCGTTCCGAAGAATTGAATTTCATCCGAATCGATCTTTGGACTCCCAGGGCTGATAATTCTTTTGCAGCTAAATTAATGTGACTGAAGCCAGAAATTGCTCACCAAGATTGTTCCCAGCACAGCAGGGCAATTAAACCGTTTTGAGCTCTCGGATTGGAGTATCAAACTCCGGCCGAAGGTGAGAGGAAGTAGAAACTATGCTAACTACACCAAGCCAACCGAAATAAAAAGGCTTTTTGTTCCGGTTGTAAGAAAGCTATTTTTATTTTGGGGCTACCTGCCCGTAGCCCCCTTTTGCATACATGTTGTGTTAGCGATGCATAGCATAGCGCATAAGCATAATCTACAAGCGTTACTTAACCGTGATTTTCCTACTTATTAATTCTCCCTGTTTATGCCTTCTTAGGCGGCTTGATCTTCTTATCTATTTTTAATTTCATCAGTTTATAATTTATATTTCTGTAACTTTATTTCTTTAATCGGTATCCCTAATTAAATCCTAGTCCTAATTCCTAACCCCTTATGTGGTGATTTTCGCGCCCAACGCCTTGTCGTTGCTCTTATGTCATCCGTCTTCACAAGAGTGAGCGAGACGGATGAGGACGCTTAGCCGCTCTCTCGCTCATCGCTCCATCGTAGAGTGATGCGAGAGTGTTAAGCTTAATCTACTAGCTTAACTTCTCTCGATCGGGCTTAGCGAGAATGGAAGGATCCTATTTACATGGCCTGCTCTCTTATTTTATTTTACCGCTAATTTCTCTGCTAAGCTAGGTCTTCCGTTTTCTTCACCGTTCTCTTCTAAGTAGGGACCTATCATGAGCAAGGACAGCGGGCTTAATACGGACATATCTTCCGTCAGCGACAAAGAACTTGAGAGGTTTTCCTAATTTTCCTAATTTTCTATTCATCCATCACTGAACTTGAAGATAGCTGTAGTTATTAAGAAGACTTTTCAAAGGATCCAAGATAGAACTCTAACAATCCAGTAATTACATCCAGTACCTGTTCAGGTGTTCCTTGCGAGTTATACAACCCAGTAGCGTTGCAAATAAGTTATACAACCCAGTAGCGTTGCAAAATAAGGAGTATAAGTTTACATTAAGCCGAAGAGCCACCTAGCAATAGATTCAATCCTCCCGACGACTCGTTAAGTTAAACAAAACTTTGTTTACTACATGAAAACCACGCAATTATTCACTAGGATTTAAACTGATGTGAAGTACACTCGAAGAGTAAACAGTACATTCGCAAACCCACCTCGAAGTCTTCATGTTCAATTGTGCATCGGCAATAAAGCAGTTGGAATTCACCACAATGCACCATCACAACCCGCTTGTCGATGGGCAAATTTATGCACATCCAAATTAGCCCTAGGAGAGCACTTTGGCAAGCGACCGAAAACTTTCACTTCCATGCAGCTGTTGATGTAGCCGAAACATAATCATAATACGTTTATTTAAGTACTGCGGATAGAAGAAAAATGGCACCGAATGTAGGCATGCCGGTAGATTGTTGCAGCGAAAAGGGCAAAAGAAGCAAGCATTTTTTTTTTCTTCATCCCTTGCTGTGCATAGCTCCGGTGGTGAAACTTTGCTCCACAAACCTAAACCCTCCACCCGCCATCATTACCGCGCGTACGGTGTGGATCGTGACCGTGGTAGCAACGGTCCCACCAGTGGGAATAAGCTGCCACTGCGTCTCGGTGATGACATTTTACGGCGCGTTCGGCAACGGCCGACAATGACAACGAGCGTAATGACCGTACCGTTCCAAAGTTAGGCATCATACGCCGGGGGCTTCCGGTCGAGACGGCAGGGACGCTGGCTGGTTCACCTGACGAACGGGCCGTGCCTTTATGGGGCACTTTTTCACGTGCAAGAGAACGACAAATTTGGCTTTAAACAAAACCCGAAACAAAGGATAGGTGGTTTTTCAGCAGGGCTGGCAAAAGCTCGTACGATGCGATTGGGGATGACAAAGGGGGGGTGGCACACAAACTTTAGGGCTCTTAATTTGAATAAATTTAATTTTCATGATTACAAGCCCAAAAGTGGAGAACGTGCCGTTGGTAGGGAGCGTCGGGACGGTAACCTGACGGACGGAACGTGGTACAGCTGATTTTGATCCTGTCCGTGACTCGACCGACCGAACGTGACCGGGCGCCTCCATTCGGTCACACTGGTGGGCATCCCCATTTACACCTTCTCGTTTTTGCTTTCATCGCAAACATGTTGGCACACTTGAACGTGGGGGTGGTTTTTCCGGGGGCGGTGGCAAATTGGTCCTTAAATCGTGCACTGGCCGTCTGCCAACGGATGAGTTGAACCGGCCGGTTCAGTTGATTGAAATAAACGTTAGCGATGGCTTTACAAGTCGCTGGAACAGCGTCAGTGACGGTGGGATTAAAGCACATCACATCGGGGAAATTCAGAAAGAATACACTCTCTCCCACTCACACAAAGACACAGAGAGACGTCAGCATACATCTTACTGACCCATAATGGCGATTCATGGTTTATTTTCGCCGCTGCTTACGCCATTAAACATCTTCAGACACGTTCCAGCAGGGAAAGGAAAAGCATCAAGCAAATGCTTTGAAATCATGAAAAATTAGTAGGGAGTAAAAGTAAAAATGTCAATAAAGTAATCGCGTCCCGTTTTACCCGACCTTCTCGTCGGTGTGTGCGTGTACAGTGAGCCAGTTCCGGAGAGATTTGGTCAGAGAATTACCATTCCTTGGGTTGTGTTCTTTTCCACATCATTCGGCATTTTTTTCATAAAAATCGAAGAGAATTTGCCTTAAGGAGAAGGAAAGTTGCTTTGTGTCTGGGCGGTCACTGATTTAGCAATTTGTCATCATTATTAACGATGAGTTGGCGGTTGTTTGTTATTATTTTGTTTGGTGATGAATAAAAAGTAAACTGAACGTGGCATTTTGTAGAATTGTCGTTATTAAACCAAATTTTTTAAGTTGTTTCCAAATTTTGTTGTAATTTTCGGGGAGTTAGGTATGTTAAGCATAGGCGCCTAATAAGTTCCGATGGTTGTGGTGATAACTGCTCCAATCTTTCAACAGGAGGATCGGAGGTTCGAATCTTATTCCAGTCCGTTCTCCCGTAGTTAAAGTTTGACTATCTTACTACGTGGAATCATTAGGTCTCGTACGCCTTTTTGTAGCTGGTATGACCGTATGGGTCGTTAAGCCATTCAAGAAGAAGAAGGCGCATAATTGTGGTTCTTACTTCTCTAAAGCCGTGAAGCTGTTGAAAGGATGCTTTATATTATTTTCCTTGAAGGTTTAAATTCTTCGAATAGTCCCAAAATAGAAATACATAATTGATAGCAAAATGTTATCCGTCTAAGGGTTGGCTTATAAATTATTCACAATTCTTAAGACATTTGTCTTGCTTACGTCATCCACGTGGTATTACTATGTTTTAAATCGTTTTTTTTAAACAAAAAAAAACGACATTGTATAGAAATGTTATAAAAAACGCACACAAGCAGCAGCTGGAAAGATGTTCGAACGGAAATTAACCATTCCTCTAAAACCAGAGCCATATCTGATTCTGAGAAACAACAGAAACAATTTTCTCCGTAAACTTGCCGTAAACTCGATTAACGCGTAGCTGTATTACATTTTGCATTCGTTATCATATGAAAATTCTCATGGTACACGGGTTTTGCTTGTTCTCTGTTTTCTTTTGCGCTATTATGTTAACCTTTATTATGTTTCCTTCTGCTTCTGCTTTGCCATACATTAATTTCGTTAACAATTTATTTTTGGCAACAGCAACAACCGAGCAGCCAAGATTCGAGAACAAATAAACGCACTTTTTGCGTGTCGCCATGTTGCTCACATTGTTTCGATGAGCGGGAGCGCAGCGACACTTTACAGCTAGAGCGGGAAGTTCTAGCCCAGGACGTTCTTTAATTGAGTTTCCGTTAATTATCCAAATTTGGTTAATCATTCTCGCCCTGCACAGTTTTTTTAAGTTCCCTCTTTTTCTAGCAGGAAAAGAGGCAAACAACATCCACTCCAATCGAGACGCGGGAGTTAGCCAAAAACAAAAAAAGGGAAAGTAATGGCAAATTAAATAAATGGCAACAATGTTGGTGAAATGTCTCTAGCGTTGAGGTGGGTTTGCTTGCATTATTGTAACCATCATAATTGCGGCATATCGTTGATGTGGGTTCTCGAAAGGATTTATAACACATTTAGGTGAAGTTTGGAAATGGAATGATTCGTCAGTTTTCGGGGTGTCGAGCGTTTTGATTTCGCATCAGTTGTCATAGTTAAGCAAGGTGGAACTGAAGAAGTGTTTTGCTATTGCGTGTTTATGATTAATGAAGTAAGAAGAGCAAAACAAAACTGGAAAGACGAGTCTTGTTCGTAGTATTGCATTTTTTGCTTATTAAGAAATTGTGTCAGACGTTTCAGAAAAAAAAGCATGAGTTGGTGGACATTTTAGGCATTTTTTCAATGAAAGATGAAAGATTGTGTGATGTTTATTAAAAAAAATAAGAAAGCAAGAAAAGTTTCTTGGAATGATTAAAAATGTCTCCCAAAAGGTCAAGAACTTGTACGTCTGCAATCATGATAGCCCTCTCTTGTAATGTTGTGCCTCATTCTGATGTTTCTGAGGGCAAATCAAGTGGGATTTTATTGTGTGGGAAGCAAACTCTTTTAATTATTTTTTTGAGGTACTTAGTCTCTCTTTGTCCAGTTTTATTTGTTTCTTCGAAGCATTGGAATAATTCTTCACCGTGGGAGTTTTTATCAAGTCTAGAATAATCTCAATGTCTAGAGTAGGATGTTTCTGTACATTTTGGCTACCTTAGAGATCAAACATCAGCGGAAAAGAGAGTATCTGATTAAAATAAGAGCCTCTTAAATTAAATAACTTTATTGAAGACTCTAAGACCAATTAATGATGGGATGCCAGCACTATTCAAACCTATGACTTAGAATAAGGCGAAGAAAGCATGAATTCCCACAATCTACGGTGTCCCACGGTGTCCAAAACCTGAAGGATACGTTGGCTGCGGCACGTGATGAGGAAACCGGACTCATGTCCCACCAGTTTAACCTGAGGGAGGTCGGATGCAGCCGTGGACCGTGTCTCCTAGAAACGGATTGGCGACTAGGTCATGTCATTCAGACGTGCTCTTAAGGACAGAAATTGAAGATGCAGCTGAGTTCCAAGTTAACATGAAACTAAGTTCCAAGACCGTGAGTAGAGTTGGAGTTGAAGCGTACACGACTACTCTTCTCCATCTGTCTTTAGATTCATCACTCTTGTGAACACCAACACCACCGCTATCTGAGCTTGAGGTCCTTCCCGCACTAGATGTTTCATCACCATTTGCGTTCCATTTCACAAAAAAACCCCTCAATGTATCTCGTTCTAAAATTTAAAACACAAAACTTCATGAAACGTCGCATTGAAGCGTGAGATGCGATCAACTACTCACTCAAAGTGTTGTTTCGACTGAGATAAATTTCCCCGTAAAGTGGGCATGCACGAACGAACACACACCGGAATGATAAGCGGCCCGAATTGCTTGATGAAACGATACAAACAATGGCGATACGTTGTACGGACGAACAACACAGCAGCACGTACGATAGCGTACGTAGCGAACGATGTGACTCACACAACCATCGCCGAGGCGAAAGCGTATGCAAACAAGCTCGATGTTATCCGTGGCGCTTGACGAAATGAGCGTCTGCCAGCGATGTGTTGTTATGCGCCATTCCTCGTACCGTTTCCCGCGCGCAACGGCAAAGATGTCACCTCCCTGGGCCCGGGTTTGCCGTTCCGTAAGCAGATTATCATTACATAATTTCGTCCAAATCGTGCTACGCGCTGGTATTGGGATTCGCAACCAGCACTGATCCCTTCCGCAACGAACCGGGTGGGATGGAAACGATTTCGTGAGTAATTGTTGCTCGGCAAACATGATTCTAATTTACTGAAACGATTCAGCTTCAAGTGGGTCGGTAACGGAAGCGTCTGTCCTGCCTCCGCCCCCAAAACTGGGACGAGGCGTTAGAGTGTAAATGTGGCAACAAAATCACACGCCGAAAAGCCAAACCGAGTGGCATCGGCTGCAGGATGAATGTTGTGTCGTTTTTACCGACACCACAGCACAGCACTCGCACGTCGGTGGTGAAGTTCGCTTGAGACAAGAGCTTGAGACCCGGGATCAAGGCACAAATCCGGTACGAGCTTCGGAACGAGATCTGAATGGTTCACGAAACGGTTCGTGCGCTTCGAAAATCGCCGTTCCATTGGTAGTGCAGTCCTGCTGTCAAGCTTTTAGTCACCCCCGTTTTGCTCCCCGTACCCAGTATGGCCAGCCGTGCGGTTCTGTGGACATTTCCAAATGGCATATAATTAAGTAGAGTAAGCACCGGGCTCTAGTTTGGTAGAGCATTTTCATTACATTTAGCTTAATTGAATGGCTTTCGAAGTCATCCGGCGGAAAGGTAAGCCTCTGGTGTCGTGCTCTGGTCGTGCTGTCTGCGGTGGACAGCTCAAGTGGTGGTTAAGGTGGGATAAGGTGATTGGGAATTGTCGTTTGAATTTCCCATAGAGAGAACGAGAGAGAGAGACAGTACGCAGATGTATACAATCCGGGTGTTTTTTTTTGGGGGCAAACTGTTTTATCTTTCCTGCTGCTGCGTGTCTGCAACGAAATCGGGTTCAGTGAAGAGTTGAAATTGGAACAAAAAGTGCATCTCTCCACTGCTTTCCAGTGGATTGGTTGGCATGTCCGGAAATGCAAACAGCATGTCAGCATTCAGGTTTTAATTTGGTCACAATGCTTTTTGTGTGTGACGTTTCCGAATTTTGTTTGAACTAGTGCTGTGCTGTGTGTATCAACCTTGAATGCAAAAGTGAATAAAAATGATAAACAATTGGACAAAAAAAAACATTGGAAGATCACATAAAACAGAGGATCAACTGGAGGGTTAAGTGTGTGAGTTTATTTTCCACACACTGAGAAGGTTTCTATTTCAAACCAAAGGAAAGGACGGTGACTTATTGGACGATATCTTAGAGTATTCTTCAATAAATTCTGAGTACTTCTTTGAGTTGTTGTGCCAGACCTGTGCCATAATCATTTAAAACGATCTGTTTCATTAAACATGCCGACATACAATAACAGTTTATAACAGTTAGCTACACTTCTATAATGTATAGCGCATGATAAACCACCTCGATACAGCGATTTAGAATTTTTCATTGCTCAACACTGTTGCTTCCCATCTCACTCTTGGGATGGAACCGCTTAACACCTAAATTTCCATTTTGCAATATTTATGAGACTGGCAGGATAAACACTAAAAACCCGTTTAAAACACATTCTCAACACACACATCTTAAGATGTTTGGTGCATGGAGCGGATGGAGCGAGTGAAGTAAACAAGGCAACAAGGAAACAAAAAAATTCTGAGCTTTCGCCCATTACTACCGGAGCGAGGTGTGGTACGGAGAGAAGAAGGGAAGGTTAAGAACATCCGTAAGTAAGTGAAGGGAGCCAAGTGTACGAGCGAGTATAGGAATCGTGCCATAAAAAAACCCTCCACCAATCCGTCCATGAAATATAGAATCCCATCAAGTGGATTAGCAGAATCCGCACCGAGTCCCTACCCATATATGTGTGTGTGCGTATTTTTTCATAACCCAAAACGGAAGCACACATACACCCAACTGTGTGTGTGAACAGAACATGAATTTCCTGGTAGTGGCAAGCTAGTGGCGGTAGGTATAACTAGGTAAGGTAAGTGTATTTCACGAGACCACCATTGTGAGAGTATATTTATGGCGTATGAGATCAAAACAAATAAACTCACCCCAGGTGGTGGCTGGCCACGGCTGGCTGGCTGGCTGGCGGGATGGAGGAAGGTTTATGCTGACTTCTAAATTTGATGCCTTTTTGGTTTTCCCCCATCTAGTTCGGGCTGGTGTGGGCACACCGTACCACATCGTCGTGGGCAGTACGTACGAGCGAATGTTTTAAAAACATTATGTGGCATTTTCCTGACACATTTCCCACTGCCACTGCTATTTATTCGTGCTGAGTGAGGATCGAAACATACTTCTCTTCACTCGCCCAAACTCATCAAATGTTGTTGAATGGTTTGGATTTTTTTGTTTTCGTGGTTTGTCAGTTGGAAACATTTTCTGCCATTCGCCGTTTTGTGATGACTTGGGTGAAAAATGCATTGAGTATGCTTATTTATTTGTGTTCGTTAGGCTTTCCCGGTTTGCCCGTTCGCTTTGTATTCCGCAAACGGCATGGATGGCTAAAGAAAAGCCTGTTTGCACTGTTCGTACAATAAGGCGTTTATCTCACATTGCTTATCGTCGATAAAGTGGAACGTTTGCGAAATGTTTCCATTCCATGGGGTGGAGCTATAATTGAATGAAAATGTGTTGAAAGGTTCGAAATGCTTTTAGAATGATGCGTGCAATGAGCTGGAAGAAGTAAAGATAAGCCGAAAGCGCCAGCAGGGTGGGTGCTTATACGGAGTGTTGTGGTCGACAATCTGGTCGACAAGTTTTTAGCGCATCGTTTTGTTGAAGTTTATGGGAGAAATCATTGTTCAATATTTTATATTATTTTGGATGAACATAAATGAATTCTACAGCTATTTTTTTGTTTGCAGGTACTAAAGCTTATCGTATCTTTTTCAGCATCTTCTTCTGGAAAGTTCCCAACGTCAGGTTTGGACAAGGTCTATGTTCCACCTAGTCCCAGCTTCAACCGTCGTGACAGGTGATTTGGGTGGAAAACTTTCCTGAGACTGTAAAACATATCGGTTGTTGGTCAACACTCCAGCTTGTTTCTCAACATCAATGTTATTGTAGGGATTGACCTTTGACCATATTGATGACCTCCGAGCAGAGTTTATCAGTGTTAATAACAGAAAAACGTGTACATTGAACTCTGTATCCATTTCTTGGCCCTACGTTTTAAGACTATTCTGAAGTACATTGGAGTCTTCCGAAAGCTCCTTTTTGAAACCAAGACTCAATTATTCTGGGGTCTCTATGATCTAAAATTCTAAGCATCTTTCTAAGAGATTCTTTGTCCTCCTTTTTAAGGCTATTCTGTAGTGTGTTGACTCTTCTCTCGAACTCGTCTTTTCATCTCTCTTTTGGACTTCTGGAAATTGAAACAAAGCATTTATTTCGAGAATTTCTAAGACCTAAGATTTTAATATTCTTTTGAAGATTTTTTTCGTCGCAATGTTTTAAGGTTATTCCGTAATATATTGGATATTCCTCAATGCTCAATGCAATTTTAAACATATGGACTAAACATGGAATTCAAACTTATAAATCTTATTCTTCTTCTATGGCTCCACAACCTCAAGAGGTCTTGACCTGTCATTTCTGGCTTCGCTGACTTGAATGTACTCGCAACAAGATAGTCAGTCCTGCGTACGAGGGAACAGCCCGAATGGGATTCGAACTCGGACCTGCGTCCGTTCCCAAGGACCACTCCCTGGCTCGATCGCGCCGCTACCAAACTAATAATGTGGTAGCTCCATTTTTCTATCTTTGCTGGAGTTGCTAAGATCTAATATCCTAAAATTCTTTCTATCATATTCCTTGTTCTACAGTTTAAGGCCATTCTGTAATATATTGGAATTCCTCCAATGCTTCGTTAAAAACCAAATGAACTCCTGCCTAGTAAAGATAATATTCTGGACCATTTCCGATGCAATGGAACGTCACTGTGCCAGCTGTATGACGTATGCGTTGCTGTAGATCATGAACCACCGCAGCAAAACTAGGTTAGGTGGCACACATTCGCTGCGGGACCGTGTGGCAAGCCAGCCGCAAGAGCATCGACGCAGTTTAGCTAATCGATCGTGCAAACACCAAAACACCTCCCGGCTGCGTTTTCACTCTCCGTTCGGACGCGTGAAAAAAGAAAGTCCATCCAAAGCACTAGCACCACGGGCAGTCATGCGTTTCCGATGGCCGTATTCTACCGCCTTCAGCCATCGCCGCAGACAATACCCAAGCAGATGGACAACATCTTCATAGCATCTTCAGAACGGCAGCAACTGACCCGAACGTACACACGTTTCACACGCACCGATGGGGGAAATGGGAAATTATCACCTTTTTCCGGAGCGGAACGGTAGCCTAGACAACGTTCCGTGCAACAATGTGTCGCCGTAGTCTTGCACTTGTTCTGGATCGGCATAGGTGATTGACGGTCCCCGTTAGCAGCGGAAGCTGTTGTACAAGTTTGATCCGTTTTTGCATCTCGCAACTGCAACATTTAATTATCTCCCGCAAGTCGCAATGGTTTGGTGGTTGGTGATTGTGTGCCTTGGTGTGCTGCAGACAAGCAGCGGCCATCAGCTACCGAATGCAACGTTAATCGAACCTGGGATGGAAGTGACGAATACCGGGCAGCGTAGTGGAAGATGTGAGTTGTTAAGCGTTAAGCGAAAGGTGACGATGCAAAGTGATTGCGCTGTGACACAAATTTCGGTGCGCAAGAAACAAAATGGGCGAAAATTGGCAAGTGCTGGGTGGCACGTTGTGTGCTACTTTTTATTTTATCGGTTAGGTGTGAGTTTCGCACGAGTGTGTGGTCGTAAATTGGGAGAGTGAAATTATGCTTCAGCTGTTATTAATTTCGGAGCGGTTCGGTGGCCGAGGAGACCGAGGTGCCGAACGGACAGAACCGAGGTTCGAATCCCATTCGGACCGTTCCTCCGTACGCAGGACTGACTATCCCGTTGCGGGTACATTCAAGTCACGGAAGCCAGAATTGGCAGGCCAAGACCTCTTTAGGTTGTAGAGCCAGAGAAGAAGAAGAAAAAGTTATTAATTTAAACGGACTCAAGGTTTTTTCTGATCCATCATCGTGTAAAGTGCATGAAATTGGAGTTATGCAGACTGATGTGATTTTAGAAATTGGAGCTAATTTATATAAAAATGTATTAAAAGAAAGCATCATCAAAATAAAATACTGTAAAAATAGTTCAAGTACAGTTTATACAATGAATTATTAACTTTAATTTCGTGTTTTAGTGAAGGAAAGAAGGAAAAACAGAAAATGGTGATTTTCACTCAAAAAATACCTAGGAAACTTAATAATAATTATTTTAAACATTTTTTTTGTGATAAAATGTATTGTTTTCCCAAACAAATCGAGCTGTCAGGATGGAGCACGTAGTGTAATAGTTCACCACGCTGTACTAAACACCATAAAACTAAAACGAAAAATTGCCGCATTTTTTGCAGAACTTAGAAAGCAAAAACCTCCCACCGTTATCGTAAAGTCCAGCGGGACGAAGTTGTTTTACGGTGTTGCAGATAAGCGGTGAAATATTTACCCGTAACCCCGAATGCACAAAACGTTCCGATAGGTGGCACAGAACGTCCCCATCCACGTGTGCTGCAACCAGTTAGCTTTTATGAAAAATTGACTAATTCTTTGGTTTGGCTCTTTTCTTCTGTTTGGGATGTAGTTTTCCCGTTCTACACGATTGGCCGTATTGCGAACGTACCGTGTACGTCACCCTCGGGCCTATCCGGTACTTGTTTGATTGCGGGCGAGTGCAAAGACAATGGTGGTTTGGCGTCCGGTACGTGCAGCACCCGAACCAACCAGGCCGTATGCTGTGTGTGTGAGTATGATGATGTTGGCGATGTTGTGGTTTTTTTTGTGAATTGGCGTTTGATATTTACAAAGGAAAAAAAATCCTGGAATGCTTCCGTTTTGCAGATACCCAGTCCTGTGGGGGCTCTACAAACCTTAATAGCACATACTTTACGAACTCGGGTTACCCGGGACCATACAATGGAGGTGGCACGTAAGAAGATGTTGCGAAGAGATTGGTGTTTTTTTACTTAAAAGGAGGTCTTCTCTTTTAATTCTACAGCTGTTCCTTCACGATCACTCCATCCAGCGGTATCTGTCAGCTGCGTATCGATTTCCGTGCCCTAACGCTCGAGCAACCGACCGGCGATGGGTCCTGCAATACCGATCGTTTGACGATCGTCGGTGCAAGTCCCGCGGTGGTACCGATCTGTGGCGAAAACACGGGCCAACATCTGTACGTGAACTTTGTCGGCAGTGGTCCCATTTCGCTGCGTATCGCCACCAACGGTGATGTGTCGTTTAATCGGCTGTGGAACATCGAACTGTCCCAGATTGCGTGTGCCAGTGCGGAACGTGCTCCGGCAGGATGTTTGCAGTACTACACGGAACCGAGCGGTGAGATCAGTAGCCTTAACTATGGACTGGGGGAAAATCCTGCGTTCAATACGGTCGGTACACGGGGCAGTCGACAGCTAGCCAACACGAACTACGGCATTTGTATACGACCGGCAGCTGCCCGATGCTCCATCACTTACTCGCTGGTAAGATGAAGCATTCTTGTTACATTCAATTGGGTGGTGATCAATTCCGTCTGTTTCTAGCCTCCAAACGATCGGTACGCGTTTACGCTGTCCATGGATGTAATTGCAATCGATCCGAGCATGTTGGGTACGGCTATGCTGAGCATGACCGGGTTAGCATGTCAGACGGACTTCGTTGTCATACCGAATCCTTCCGGGTTCAATTCGGACCGTTTCTGTGGGCTTGGATTTCCAGGCGTAACAAGTAAGTGCGGCTGCCGAAGCCTTAATGTGTCGCATCCAAACGTTGAATGTTTTAGTTCCATCTTCCTCCACAGCTAGTGCCCGTCCGTTCGTCTTGTACACGGTGACCAATGGCAACGAAACACCGGACGGGGCTAATCGAGGATTCCGATTGCTGTACAACCAGAATGCTTGTGCTGCAGTGTAGGAAGAGCGTCCTTGCTACAAGATTGGATGATGACCGTATAATACTGTCGATGGATGATTTTGGATCCAGACTGTGCTATTTGTTGACTGAAGGCAAATAATATTGTTGTGTAGATAGTTATTATAATAATTATAAATTTAAAAACATATTGCAGGGGAGAAATCGCCCTTTCCTAGAGTAATGACATAGAACTTGAACTAAAGTTTAATGGAGGAAATATAAAACGAAAATTACAAGATGCTCGAACATTTTTATTTCAATATCACACAGTGTTATTTAGAGTTAATGCTGATCATTATTCTATCCAATTCTGGGGTTTCTAAGGTCTTTAAGAAGCGAGTAACTTGGATTTAAGGATCTTCTTTTTAAATTCCAAGTTTTTAAATTCCACAATTCTACATTTCTACTCTTAATTTGGAGAACCCGAAGATCGTTAACCTCAATATCAGTGACGTATCAAGCTCCTTGGAATGGTAGCCCCTGGCTGAATGGTAGTTGAGGCCCCCAACGTTTAGACTGCTTGGTCCTTGATCAAAAAGTGGGAAGGGGTCTCCGTTGAACGATGAGGCCCTCGTAGCCGGGGAGGTCCGTGACGACCGCCAACTCCACTCATAGGTTCATCTGCCACTGCTCAGCATTGTCCTCATTCGTCGACTTCTGTCGTCAGATTCTACGAGGTCTCTGTGGTTGGTGTGACTGCTTGTGAAGGTCTTAAGCAGAGTTGGGAATAACTTATCTTTTCTAAGAATTAACTCACTGTTACTTCTTCCTCACTTGGATTCGATTCTGTCAAAACTCTTTGAGAGTTCGTTTCAAATATTCTTAATCTTAAGGAATTGTTAAGGAGTTCCCAAAGAGATTAGAATCGTAACTAGCTTAAACCTTGTTAATCGAATCTCTTTATTATTCTGGTCCAAACTCCTTGTTATTCAAGGACAACCAGCTACTCTCTCAGAATAGGATTTATGGACGTGACGAGATTCAATACAAGACTGGACGAAATTTGTTTACGCTCTCCGCGATTCAACTCTTCAAAGAGTTGTCAAGAGTTCGTACAATTCTTTCATTACAATTAAATATTTAAGTTCGACTTACTCTTTACGCGTATCGTCCTTGATCTCACCTCTTGATCTTTTTGATCTCCCACCTCTGAATACTAGATTTCACCGAAAATCCTAGCAATGTTTTGATTATTAAAACATGCAAAATGTATTAATGCTTTTCATAAGGACATCCACTACATTACTCAGAATATCAAAATGTAATGAAAATTTTAATTACACTTCTTTTGCATGTTGTACTCCAAAAAGACGTATTGAAAGATCCCCCGCCTGGCTCTCTTCAATTAAACGCTGAATTCATTGGCATTGGAGGTACCTGTGATGCTTGTGATTCGTGACGGTAAAGGCTGTAAATTGGTGTTTCATTACAGTCACTAATCACCATCACCAAAGCAAATAGAGTGTATCGATCGATTTTCAAAACCCCCCCCTGTTCGCGCTCCGGTTGCGTAGCCGTGCGTGTCAGAATGATGATTTGAAAATTTGAGCATAATTAAACATCTACTTCATCGGGCACAACATGTATCACCTTCAACGTGGTTGCAATTGGATGGACAGCACGCAACCGCTTCATGTGATGTGCTGGGCGGTGGACAGCAAAGCTCACTTGCTTTTGAGGGTGTGGTACTTGGTTGCATTCAAACAAACATTGCAGTGGAACATTATTCCGGTACGGGGTTGGTGATGGTTGGTGACTAAAATGTAATTTGAAATTATATTTACGAGCTCATTACGGCGGTTAAGGATTATTTATCATCGAACGGATGGTTGACTTTAGGTTTGTCTGATAATCGGGTCGCTATTGATAACATCGAAGTGGAGATAATTCAATCGAAACCTGTATTAAGCGATACATTTTATTTAAAGTGTCGAACTAAAAAAGGAAAGTCATATTTGCTACTGCTTGAGCTTTAATTGGTAGTTCATTTGGAATTATTATTCAATAATGCATGTAAAATAGTTCCCTCTATCCTTTTTAATTAAGTCAATCAGTAATCAGTAACTAACAATAAATTAAACGTTTGTGTTCCATGTGTTTGTTGAGCAATTATTGAAATATGCTACTTTATGTGATAAAATGGCAGCACATAAAGCAGGAAACATTCAGTAATAATTTTATTTAAATTACATTGCACAAACCCATTTCGGTGGAAATAGTTACCATATTGATTGGATTGCTGTTGCGTACGCTATCGGCGTTTATCTTTCACTCGAGAAGTAAAAACAAATAATAAACTCACTGTGATCGCTAACATAATCACAATCCCGATTCCGGTCGATAGTTTGTTACGAGCCGGCACAATCACGCCACGGCCTTTGTGCTTGTGTGTCGTGTATTGTATATTGTTTCGTGATTTATCGGCTTTAGACTAGTGATCGGGAAAGTGTTGCATAATTTACAACGGCAAAGAATAATGGATACAATATATGCAACCCGAGTGGGAGGGGATTATTTATTTTCCACAACAGCGTACAATGGGTTGGGAATTATCATATCGAAAGATGCTTGTCGACTCGTTGATCGATGAAGGGTGCTGCAAACCGTACCGGGCGGTGTAGATAATCCGTCAGTGATGATATTCATGGTTGTCAGCCGAAAAGTTCGTTAACAGTTCCTATCAACGTGACGGAGCGGAGACAACGCCGCCGCCGCCGTATCCCATTTATCGATTATGTATGCAAGTTGATTTGTCGATAAATTTCTCGTTCCTTGTGTGCGCAAACCTTCCCTTTTAACCGAGGATCCTGCTGCGGCCAAAGTGACAAAGCGTACCACTTTGGCATTCTCCTCGGGTAGGATAACGAGTTGCGCTTAATGTGCAGTTTTGCTAGCAAAGTTTATCCCTGTTTGCTTGCAGCATTCCTAAGGCAGTCCCGGGAACCCAGGGCTGCTGTGTGTTGTGCTATCAGCAGCCGTAATGAAGGAGCGCTGTGCGAAGTGATGCTATGTATTACGTTTGTTGAATTGCTGCAACGGCGATAACGAAACTTCTCGGAGGCCATTCGCGGTAAAGGGAGGCCAATTCAGTGTTGCAGGCACCGTACGGTCGTGGTTGTTGCAGACCACACGCTCTGACCACGGACACACGTTTGCATAAGATCACCGCGAGTCGAGCGATAGTGACGATAGCCTTCTGCAGCACTCGGAAGGCTCTCGAAAGTGGATGCAATGACATTGGATTAACATATGCCGTTGGGTTTATGGTACGGGCGTTAGGCGGTGGTAAGGCACAGGGCCCCGGTGAGGATGGTTTGTGCAGGCTAATATCTTCTGCAAACGGAAGTTAAGTGCTGTGATGGTAGTTATTGCTCTCGGATATCCGGTAACTGAGTGTAGATCAGCGTGATGCGGAAGTAAGCGATGTTTTGTCGGCTGTTGTACAGCTTGAGAAACTTTTTTATTATTATTCTAAACACCATTCTTCTTTGTTAGCTCTTTGGATGTGTGTGTGGAATCGATTGTAGGAGCTTCTTGGAATAAAATGACAAATTGAAG
>KI423302.1:0-11534 GCA_000473375.1 Anopheles culicifacies
CCAGATCCAGATGCTTGCGGTTGGCTAGTGGTAGAGCCTGAGCTATTCGCGCTTCCGGTGGTTGATGCAGCGGATGGATGCTGCGTAGTACTTGATGGTTGTGCTGAAGAAGAGAGAGTGGTTGTGGACTCAGTACTTTGCATAACGATTGTTGTGAGCAATGTGTTGGATTGTGTGGCTGTTGGTGTGGCTTGTGTTGTTGTATCTTTGGAAGAAGATGCAGTAGATGATTGTGTAGTGTGTATCGTTTGTGTAGTTGGTGCTTCTGAGATGGTTTCTGCTGAACTAGAAGCAGCAGCTGTTGTTGTTGTGGGTTCTGGTGTGGTTGTGTTTTCAAGTGTAGTGTTTGCTTCCGTAGGAGCTGGTGTTGTAGGTTGTGTTGTGGTAGGTGGCGGAGTGGTTGTTTCAGATTGTGTAGGTGCAGTGTGTGTGATCGTTTCTTCCGTCACCGTGGTTTGTTCGGAGGTGGGCACTAGTGTGCTTGGCTCAGCCACTGTTGTCGATCGCTCAGTGCTGGATTGTTCCTGTGTGCTAGAGGATTGAGTGGTAGAATGCTGTGTAGTGAATTCGTGTGTGTTGTTTTCACTGTGTGGTGTTGTTTCAGATGTAAGTGTGGTAGATTCAGAGATTTGAGTTGCACTCTCGATGGGTACAGTAATAGTAGTTGACTCCTCGGGTGTGCTTGTTTGAATTGTAGTTGTTTGTGAGGGTAAAGTTGTTTCCGATGAAGTTTCCGGAGTAGATTCTGTTGTAGTGTTTGTAGGTGATTGTTAGTTGATGTCTCTGAAATAGTTGTTGATGTGGTGTGTAGCTGTGTAGAAGATTCACTAACGGAAGATGATTGTGTGCTTTGGGTAAGTGTAGTAGGTGTTTGTGTTGTAGTGGAAGAAACAGTAGTTGTTTCTGTAGGTTCCACTGTAGTGGTAACCTGCATTGTAGATGGTTCTGTAGCAGTACTGCTGGATGGTGTTGTGGATTGTGTGCTTATGCTTGTTGTGCTAGATGTGGTTGTACTAGTTGTACTAGCTGTGGTAGTGCTGTGAGTAGTAGCGGGCGTTTCAGAGCTAGTTGGTATGCTCTGGGAAGTTGTAACACTGCTAGGGGGCTGGGTTGAGGAAGCTACTTCGGTAGACGACGGAGTACCAGAAGAAGAGGACATTGATGGTTCAGTAGTAGTTGGTGGCATTGTTGCGGGAGTAGTAGTAGCAGAACTAGCAGTTGGAGCAATAGTAGTAGACGTAGTTGTTGTCATCTGTTGAGCAGTAGTAAATGTTGTAGTGGTCGTTTCTGACGCTGTGGAGCTCGATTCTAGCGGTACTTCCCCGGAAGTTGATTGTGGAGCAATAGTGGTAGCAGAAGTAGGGCTCTGATTATTGTTGTTTTCATTCCCGGAAGATTCCTGATTGCTACTTCCATTGGTTTGGGTGGATCCAGAAGATGTCCGATTGGTCTGGTTGTTGTTCGATTGGGCAGCTTGACTGTTTTCGTTAGTACTGGAAATATTGGTCTGATTGTTATTGCCCTGCTGCTGATTCGATTGGTTCTGGTTATTATTCTGGGAGTTTTGGTTTTGTGAACTTTGTTCTTGCTCTTGATTCTGGTTGTTGTTGGACGCTTGGTTTTGATTGTTTTGTTGACTATTTGCATTACTGTTGTTTGAACCCTGGTTGCTGTTGTTATTCTGACCTTGATTCTGATTATTACTAGCGGATCCTTGATTTTGATTATTAGTTTGTTGATTCGCCTGGTTTTGACTGTTTTGTTGGTTATTTGTGTTACTGTTGTTTGAGCCCTGATTGTTGCTATTGTTCTGACCTTGATTTTGATTATTACTAGAAGATCCTTGATTTTGATTATTAGTTTGTTGATTTTGACCTTGATTATTATTGCTCCATTGACTATTACTACTTTCTCCTTGATTTTGGTTGCTTGTTTGCTGGTTTTCTCCTTGATTTTGGTTACTCCACTGGTTATTGCTGTTAGATCCCTGGTTTTGATTGGTCGACTGTTGGTTTTGACCTTGATTTTGGTTGTTCCATTGGTTGTTACTGTTCTGGCCTTGGTTTTGGTTGTTCCATTCTTGGTTTTGTCCCTGATTTTGATTATTCCACTGATTGCTACTGGTAGAATTTTGAGTTTGCATACTTGTTTGATGACTTTCACTTTGGCTCTGATTGTTCCATTGGATATTACTGTTCGACTGTTGATTCTGATTGTTCCATTGATTATTTTGGCCCTGATTATTGTTGTTCCACTGGTTGTTATTATTCTGTCCTTGATTTTGGTTGTTCCATTGGTTATTTTGACCTTGGTTGTTATTATTCCACTGATTGTTACTACTTTGACCTTGATTTTGATTAGTCCATTGGTTATTTTGACCTTGGTTGTTATTATTCCACTGATTGTTGCTACTTTGACCTTGATTTTGATTAGTCCATTGGTTATTTTGACCTTGATTGTTGTTGTTCCATTGATTGTTACTACTTTGACCTTGATTCTGATTGTTCGATTGGCTGTTTTGACCTTGATTGTTGTTGTTCCATTGATTGTTACTACTTTGACCTTGATTCTGATTATTCCATTGGTTATTTTGACTCTGGTTCTGATTGTTCCACTGGTTACTATTGTCTTGTCCCTGATTGTTATTGCTCCATTGGTTATTTTGACCCTGATTCTGGTTGTTAAACTGATTATTATTATTCTGACCCTGATTTTGATTATTCCACTGGTTATTTTGTCCTTGATTATTATTACTCCATTGATTATTGCTATTTTGACCTTGGTTTTGATTGCTTCCTTGGTTATTTTGACCCTGATTCTGATTGTTCCATTGGTTGTTGTTACTTTGACCTTGATTATTGTTGCTCCATTGGTTGTTTTGTCCTTGATTGCTGTTGTTCCATTGGTTACTTGCTCCAGATCCTTGGTTTTGATTTTGCCATTGGCCGTTAGAGCCTTGGTTTTGATTACTCCACTGGTTGTTGTTGTTTTGCCCTTGGTTCTGATTGCTCCACTGGTTATTTTGTCCTTGATGCTGATTGTTCCATTGGTTGTTGTTGTTTTGACCTTGATTATTATTATTCCATTGGTTATTTTGTCCTTGATTTTGATTGGCCCACTGATTGTTGCTGGAAGAACCTTGATTCTGGTTTTGCCACTGATTGTTGGATCCCTGATTTTGATTACTCCATTGATTGTTATTACCAGATCCTTGATTATTCCATTGATTGCTACCACTAGAACCCTGGTTCTGGTTGCTCCACTGTCCACCTGATCCTTGGTTATTCCATTGGTTGCCACCACCCGAACTGCTTGAGCTGGAACTACTACTACTGCTACTACTACTGCTGCTGCTGCTGCTAGAACTACTAGAACTGGAACTGGAGCTGCTTGCGCTGCTGGAACCCTGACCATTATTGCCTTGCGTGGAAGTTGTCATATTACTGTAATTGCTCATTTGACTTGCCGCTGCTGTTTGAGAGCTGGTAGTATTTGTGGTGATACCATTCTGAGTCATTGACCCACTGGCTTGGGTCATATTTCTATCCATCGATGCATTCGATTGGCTGAATGATTGTTGATTGACAATATAGTCACTTTGGGAAATTTGAGTACATCTGTCCACAGCACTCGCATGGTTACAGGCACTTATCTGATCATCCCACACAGTACCTTCACCACACCGGAATGGTAGTTTTTGAAAACTTCCATCCCCGTGTGAAATACACCGGTAGAACACTTGACAATCGTTCTTGTCGCCAACGAAACCTTCCTCCTCGCATGGTACTCCATCGTCTACGATAGGTTTTTTCTCCTCTTGCTGTGCCCCCTGAGCGCTCGATTGTTCCTGTTCCGTTCCGGTGGGCTCATTACCTTCCGGATTTACACTGTTTTCGGCATCACCGTTACCCATCGCCATCGGTTCCTGTTCATTCTGCTCCATCGTTTGTGGTTCGGGTTCCGGTGCGGCCGGTTCTGGTTTTGGTGCCGCCGGTTCGGGTTCCGGTGCTGGGCCGTATCCTCCATCTCCGCCGTCGATTTCGTTTCCAGTTTCACGGCACTCTTCCCGTTCGGAATCTCGTGGGTGCACACAAACATTTTCGTTCATGGAAAAAACAGTTCCTGGTCCACAGCGGAATTTGTATGCCGTCAGATTATCGCCTTCCTGCACGCAGCGATAAAACACTGCACAGTCGTTTGGATCAACGGCAAAACCTTCCTCTTGACATTGGAATTTAGCAGCTGTAAGGAAAAAGGAGAAAACAATTATAAAGAATTAGGAGAGCAACGGTTAGAAAAGGTTTTAGAATATTTGTGTAGTTCTTTTAACTGTAGCCCGGTTAGGTAGTGATAATGGCATTTATTTTTCGTAAGATTGAACCGATACCAAAATCCCATTCGGGCCGTTCCCAAGTAGCAAGAACTTACTAACTGGCGACGTGGTAAAAATAAGTAATCATGAAATGGCAGCCCTATCAAATAGTTCTTCACGACGTGGAAAAGCTAATACTTTTTTTTCAATATTAAATGTGAATAAGAGATCATCATAATTTTCATGTTAAAGTACTATCGAGTTGGAGTCTTGAAATAGGATGGTAATAAATCATTTACAGCACCTTCAATCATTCTTTCCAGCTATTCTACAGCTGTAGCGTAGTGTAAATAGTGGTGTCAGAATCATTACCAGCAGATCTTCTTGATTGATGTCCAAGAGTCCATTCAGAAGGATCGTGGGAAATAAAATGCTTCGCCTCACATTACGTTGCACATGCAATTCACTCTTGTACGCTTACAGTTTGGAGTTGGTCAACGATAGAGCAGAGGGCATGGATGTACTGGAGCTTTGAAAGTTTTCTCAATTAACGCTCAAGAAGTTCAATAAAACGCAGATGAATGCAGTTGGTGTCGTCCGGGTGCCCACGAAAGAGTTTTCTAATTGCATCGGATCACAAATAGGGACGAGCTCCTGCGCAAGGAGAAGAACAAACTCACTTTAACAAAAGTTCGTCTCGCTCGAGCACAGCTCAAAAGCTCGCGTAAACTCAATCCAAAAGGATAGCTTTAGCGACACAGCAAAAGCAAGAAAACACAGCTGATCGCACAATGCTGATGGTGTCGATGAAAAGTGTAATTGATTTCCTCACCTCATTCGCCATCGTCATCGGGTGTTCCGCGAAGTTGGTTTCGCATTTCGATCGTTTTGCAGGGCGCAAGTAATGTTACGAATGATGGGGAAGACGAGCGTTCGTGCGGAGTATGAACGAAGGGTGGATTTGTTCCATTCACCCGTCTCGACGTTTCGCACCTAGCTGATGGGGCCAGCTTTTGGAGGGTAAACGTAACGCAAACACCTATCTCAGGTGCTGTCAGCTCGAACAAGATTATCCCTTTATAACAGTCAATAAATCAGCCGTTGAAAAGGGACTCTCGACCTCGGTTCTAGGTTTTGTGATGGTTCGCCTTTGGTTTCGCGTTCTTCTTTTCCAAGTTGTGGACAAGGCTAGCTCAGCGTGGTGGGAAATACTGTTGAGTGTTCACATTTCGCACAATTTCTTACCCTCATTTGCCGCGCAGAAATACTCTCTTCGTCTTTCGAGTCTAGCCATCGTTTATTTATGCGTTCGAAACACGATAAACCTAATTGGATGTCATCTTTGGATTTTTCATCATAGCGATAGCTTGAGATGTCTCGGCTGATGTAGGCAATTCCTGAAGGTATGCTTTCCGGATTTTTACTTCTTGATACTCTCTTTGCTCACAGGCCACAAATGTGCCGTCTAGCTAGTCTAGTTGACATTTTGTAGCAAGGATTTCAATCACCGTTGCACTTAAATTACGGCTCACTACCCACTTACTTGACAATCTCGCTGGATGGCGTAACATTAGGAAAACCGTGAGGAAAAAATCCACCGATTCCTACAACACTGAAGTCGTACTTGTAAGGCTAGGGAAGTAGAAAAAAAAACCCCACAAACACACTACTCAACACCTCAAGCTGCGCGACAACCGGTTCCGGTGGACAGTACTGACAGTGCAGTGCAGATTAGCGATTGATTAAAGCGTTTCAATCTGCATAAATTTACACCTCATTATGTTGCAGTGGGCGCGCAGGCAGAGGCATCGCGGTAGCTCGGTAGCAGTTTAAAGTGTAAATCGAGCCTCATTTAGTGCGATAAGGTGTGACAAGGTGTTTAGATAATGAAGTTGTGGGTGGGCAAGCGTACGGAACGCTTAGGGAGTGTAGTTTGATTGAGAGATTAGAATAATTGAACGCGCTTACGTCTTAAAGCGAAGAGAGCTGTTTGTTTATTTTTTTTTCGTTCGTATCTTCTCACTTCCATCTTTATGCGCTAAGATGCAGACAATAGAGGCCGTCTTTTTCATCTGACCGCGAAACGAGTGATGTGATCCTTGAGCCTATTTTGCATCTGCGAAACCGGCGGGGTGGTCTTTTGTGTTGGATCAGACACCTAGCGTACCGTGCATAAGGTGATGATAGCAAATAAGGTGAACAAAAACCATGGCAGCAAATACTAAAGGTAGAATATAAAGCGACCCACCAAATGGGCTAATTTAATCGAACGTACACAAGCGGCGAAAGCCGAGAGGAAAAAACATTGTGGGTAGGACGCATCGCGTCATCTCTTTGAATGGGTGGGTCCCCTATTTGAAAGTGCGAATGCATGAAATTGAATTTTCCACATGGTTGTGTAGCGTTTGGGAAAGCAATTGTTGCTTGCGGAAAGCGTCCCAGCTTCGAACATCGATTAGAAAAACCGGAAACCCTAGTCGGAAAATGGTTTCGGTAGAGCCGGACGAAAAAAATAAGCCTCGGTTGGGTGGATACAGCATTAGAGGAAATTGCTTTTTTCCCGCTTGTATATGGTGAAGTTGTTCGCCGTTATCATATAGCTTGTGCTCGAGCGTGCGAAGGTGGAAAAGTTTTAATTTGTACCCATTGGTGGAACAATTACGGGTAGTATGAGGGGCGATCGGGCGGGTTGGTTTTGCATTTTTGTTTGTGCGGTTCGTTTGAGTGGAAATATTATAAAAATTCAATTGCTTGCACTTGTTCCGATTCCGAAATGCAAAGTACGTAACTGGCTAATTTTCTTCGACAAGCAATAGAAAGGATGAATAAATTCTAGGAAAATTGGCGCAGGTAATTTGATTTCCTGATGTCTTCCTGTTAGCAGTGTACCAAATTGATGCGCAGTGAGGATGGAGTTGATGCTAGCAATTGGGATTGGAAGAATGCAATTTTCATTCGTCAGCAGGAAACCCCTTGTTATATCTAGCAGCCGACAACATATTTCCTTACACCACAAACATAACCGAAAACAAACGGCACGACATGCACGC
The DNA here is from genome assembly GCA_000473375.1 of Anopheles culicifacies. Taxonomy (NCBI): domain Eukaryota; kingdom Metazoa; phylum Arthropoda; class Insecta; order Diptera; family Culicidae; genus Anopheles; species Anopheles culicifacies. The sequence continues at coordinate 7,363 of KI423302.1, forward strand.
TTGAAGGAACCGGGCCGGAAGCGTATTTATCATGCCAAAAGTCGCTTAAAACTAAAGTACCACGTTTTCGGTGGTGGGAAGTTTAAGGCGCTGAAAGGAAGCTGCACAACTCTCAGCAGTAAGTAGGACAAAAAGGGGGGAAAAAACAAAAACATACAAACGTTACATCATTTGTACACGACAGCAGTACGCAGTGCTCGGCTAACTGCCGGTGAAACGCAACTTTGCTTCGTTAAGTGAGACTGGAAAAGCGCGAAAAAAAGATGACGCCAAAGCGCAAAACGTAACCGAAACAAGTAAATAAGAACATACGCAAAACAATGAGATCGTTGTAAGAATAAATAAAGATGTTTCATTTCCAGACTCCAGCGCTGGATGGCACATCTGTCAAAAAGTTTCTCACGCCCACCATTTTGGCGAATGGGTGAAGGGGTAGCGGGCATTACATGGGAGGAGGGAATGGGGAAACAATTTCTCACCAGCATTAAATCATAATACTCAACCAAAGCGGCAGCAGTAGCAGCTTATTGCTGGCTTAGTAAATCCCAGTCGGAAGGCACGACAATCAAAAACGTCCTGTACCGTACTTCCGGTGGGTACGATTTCTGCTGTTTCCGTTGTTGGTGTTCGCCAGCAAGTGTTCCGTCCACCCTTGCCAGCTGGTTAAATCTCCCACGGACCGCTTGAAAAACTCAGTGCTCGGCGGTTGTAATCCGTTCCGGCCGGGAGCATTTCCGCTCATTGAGATGATTTTCCACAGCGCTCGCGATCGTCTCGTTTATGATCTCCCAATGGGTATCCTTTTTTGTTTCTGCATACCGGGGAATGCAAGATAAATTGCAGCGATATTGCGCCGAAGGAAATGAAACAAAAACACTCTCGCAAGCAGTATACGTAATACGCTACTTTTTTTTTACATCGACCGAAAAAATGTACAACTTTATCATAAACGAAACGCGGGCATTCTGAATGTTTCGCGCGTTGTAGGACAGGGTTTCCTAATGCGCTGGTTCTTCAAATATGGTAATGAAAAACAGGACTCATTTTTCGTAGTGACACTAAGAACATCAAGAACGAAAATTAAATGCTTTAGATTTGATAAACAATGTTATTTCTGCCTCAATATATGATTTATCGGGCATTTGCATCTAAGGTGTATCGGGAAATTCTAGCAAAACATTAATTTTGAATTGTTTGATTTATTTGTGATGGATATAAGACGTGTGTCTTAGATATACGGCCTGGCCGTAAATTACGAAATAAAAAAAAAAAAGACGTGTGTCTAGCTACACGAGAATCAACAACATCGTTTGTTGCTTATTAATCGTGGGATCGCGGTTACTTCCACAATATAGTTTAGTACCCATCGTACCGAGCATGGTAAATTACGAAGCCAAAATCTGTTTCTTTTCAACAGAAGAAATACTAAACGTGCGTTTTCCGGGCAAATTTTAAGCTTAAAGTCTTCCAAATTGCAAGAGAGCATGAGAATATAGCTTTAATGCAATGGATTGTACAGATGGCTATGTCATTTATGAACAGAGTAATCTCTCTGGTGATTATAAAGAGCTGCCGAATATTTTGGATGAGATTGATGTAGAATTGAACTGTTTTTAGGGTGCATCAAACAATGAGTTTTATAAAAAATTGTAAATAAAATGAGTAATAAACTCACAGGTGAGTCGCTTTACTGTTTGGTGACGATCGTGCAACATCTGATGCTTCAAAACTTTTTAACATGATATATTCGCACTACAAAGACCTTTTTGTATAGGATTACTTCTCCATCGTTTAACTTTTCTCCTATCTCAAGGAAGGAGATCACGTTACCTTTGCTTCACTTTACGAAGGAGTAAGCTGTCAAGTGACCGGAATTAGGCTCTTGATCGAAGCTCTGTCTTGATTCCAAAGGAAGCGAATGATTAGATGTGCGAGCGTAAGCTTTTATTACGAATAAGCATTCGAACGCAGTTGTATTTAGTTGTCCGTTCTAAGATAGGCAGCTCGTTATGCCTTAATATTTACCGTTCGTTCCGGTGAGTTACTGAACCTTAAAACCCTGCACATTACTCCCCCAAATGGTGCATTAATCCAAAATATGCATCCCGAAGCAAGGAAGAGACAGTAATCAAGATTACAATTATTAATTTCTTTCCAACCTCAATACCAGCACTTGGGTAGGGACACATGACGCCAGTTCTCACAGCGACCCTGCCGCACTTTCTCCTGATTTTGGTCTCCCGAAAACTTAAGCATTTCACCGGTGCAGTAGAGTAGTTTCGTAATGAAGCGTTCCACAAACGGAAAGGAATGAGAGTAAGTTATCACTTCACTTCGGTAGCTCCCAGGGTGCATCCAGTATATTATTCCACGCCGGATGATTCCCTCGAGAGCTGAATGGCGAAAACTCAGCCATTGCGCGGGCGGAAGGGCATCAACCACAAGACACAAGTATTTCATCTCCAGCTCCCCGACATGTGCACAGCTACAGGGACGTGCGTGAACATGAACTAATAACAACCGCACATGCATTAGCCTCTGCCATTCCGCCTGGCACAGAGACCCGCTAGATGGTGTCTGCCGTTGGCGTTGCGCATCCGAGGGAATAAATTATTAAATCTGATTATTTATAATTGTATGATATTATTTATTAGCCCCGGTATCGTGTGACTCGTTCAGATTTATTCGCACACGGTCCCGCCTTCGGCCAACGATGCAACGGGCGGTGACCGCCATTTTCCCCGGCCGGCGAGCGGATGTTTGCGTTCGCAGGGTGTGAAAACTGGCGGAAAATTTACAAGCTTCACACCGGCCTGTGTGGAGAGTTGGTGCCTAGTGTATGTAGTGCGCCAGAGCTAAAGGCGTACCGTGGTCGGGTTCTTGCCATTTTCTAGTGTTGGCGTACAGTTGGTGGAACTGGTTTAGTTTAGCCGTGGAGGCATGGTCAGAAAATGGCTGGCATGTCCAACGTCAGCCTTCGATGCGATTATGAGTGCACTTTGACTGCGAATAATTTTCACTCCCAGCACTGGCGAAGCGCTTTTCAACCCCGTTTACAGGATTTGGCACCGGTTCACGATACTTAGGCTGCATGCCGGGCAAACGGTTGTTGTTTCCCACAGAGCAGCAAACGGGCAAGCGCTAGTGTAAATGCATATCAATACATTTAACCAAACCGACGCACAAACGAACGAACGAACGAAGGTACGTACGTGCAAACGGACGTATAGGCATCCGGTGTTGCAACTGTAGCATTCCGTTGGGTGGAGCAGCACCGCAAATCATAGCGTCGGTCGACTGATGACCGGTGATTTATTGCTGTTTGTTGGCTGGGGAAATGGTATTTTGATCCGCCAATGTGCATAATAAATCAGTGCATTTTGATGGAAAAGGGCAGCGGCAGTCGTAGATCGATTTACGGAAAGCGGCCACAAATGGGCCAGCGCTGAGTGATGATTGTTTATTTTGCGATCATTGTGATCGGTGCACACGAGGTCATGATGTGTAGTATTGTTTGTGATGCTCTATGAAAATCAATACAATGCATTGGACGGAGTCTGGACTCGATGGATTTCCAAAAAACCGAAACCCGAAGGAAGAGTATGAAATAGAGTTTATTTAACGTGTTTATATAAAGTAATAGCAAGGGGAGCAGGAAGTAGAATTAGAAGTACGGGAAATTGATGTTGATTTATTTAATTACTTTGTCATTTGATGCATTGATAAACGTATTGCATAAAATAATTATATTAATTGCTCGATTTAATCATGTTTTTACTATAAGCGACAACATTTTGCTTTGAATAGAGTATTGTAGAGAACTTTACTATTTTTTATTTAGAATAAAAGAAGAACTAGAAGAATTAGCTAAAATGAATAGTTTGTTGTAGAAAATAACTTATCACATATGTTGAAAAAGAAGTTGTAATTTTACATACACTTTAACATTTTTTGATGACATATGCAAAATTTCTACGTTTAACATAACTGTACGAACATCTACGGAAATAATTATTGTTGGTTATCTTAATGGCTTTAAAAATAGTAAAAAAACGGTTAGCTTAAAACAAATTTTTTTCAACGATTTACGATTAGATGGAGTTTTCCATATTTTGATTGTAAGTATGTTTAATGATTTAATGCATGTTCATCAACATTTTAATTTGTATTTG
>KI423302.1:12176-28117 GCA_000473375.1 Anopheles culicifacies
TTTTTGAGCCGTGCAGTTCGGTAGAACGGATAGCGATGCGAAAGCCCATAAATATTATCGGTTATAATTCATCGCTGTTGTCATATTTTGTTCAATGTTGTCACTCTGTGCCATCTTCATCCGGTGGCAATAAAGGATGTGATCCTCGACACGATTTTTTCCACTCTCTCTCTCTCTCTCTCTCTCTCTCATCGTTTCCACCAGACAAAACTTTTCACCGGCCAAATGGTTGGGTGAAAGCGAAGAAAAGAGGTCGTAAAAATATGGACTCCTTAATTGCTTTCATGCGCGACAGCTGCCGATGAGTTTTCGTACCTGAATTTGCCACCTTGCCTTGCTCACCCACAGTCGGTCAACCACCACGGCAACCGCACACACTCCTTCTCCACACATTGAAGCGGTAGCGAAGAAGTGCTTGCAGGCACTTTCGGATAGGATAGTTTCATAGACCCGTGCTTGAAGGGTTGAAGGGTGCGAAGAGACCGTAAAAGTGCTCCTTTCAGACTCCCCCCTTTAGGTGTGACAAACGTCAAACCGAAACAATGGATCGTAGCACATTCCTGCCGGCATGCAATCTCGGTCAAGGATGGGCAGGGATGTGGTTGGGATTTTGGATAGCATTTTCGCACAATCGTAGCTTTTTAGGTACTAGCGTCATATTGGAGACGTTGGGATATACCCCACTCATAGCACGGTTAAGTACAAACGAGAGGGGAAAAAGGGAGTGGATGATAGTTTCCTCTAGGGTAGTTTTCACCACGATGAGGTGCGTTACAACAAAACGCTGCAACACCTTTCGCCCGGCAGTTAATAGCTTAATCCAAGCCGTGCTGGTTAATTCCGGTGTTGCCGGAAAGTTGGCGATAAGATTGACACCTGAAGCCACGAACCGACGTAATGATCGTAAATATTTATTCACGCCGTAGCGAGGTAGCTGGGTGGAATCGTATCATCATAAAAGTCGTGTGCCAGAGGATAAGTGGTGGCGTGGGGTGAGTTTTAAAAATAAACAGCAGTATCCGTATCGAGCCGGGGAAAGTGCCGGGAAGTCGAAATATGGAAGAGATAAAAACGGGAAAACGACCTTCAGCACAAAACGCAACATGCCAATGAGAGGAACAGGCGATCCTAATCATGCAACTTTTCGGAACCGCGCTGCGAGCAGCGAAAGAGTCGACCGATGGGTCGATGTCCTTCGTCGCAAGGGTCGACCACAAGGGCTGGGATTAATGTAATCGTAATAACAGTTACAAATGATAATAAAGTCCAATGCGTCACGACTGACAACCGGGTTGCGGCGGGGTGTGAAAGCAGGGTGGTCGTTCCGAAGACGTTTTGCGTAAATGCCGTCAAGGAATGGCTCGGCTCCAATTGCGTCCTGCTTCTGCGCTACCCATGGCAGTAGTTTGCTGCGGCAGGACCTTTACGCATGACCCCGACCCCAACGTACCGGGGCTCGATGGAGCTAAATGGTTGATAAAGGTCGAGGATACCGTCTTTTGCAGTTTGTCGGCATTTTGCGGACTGGCAGCACTGGCAGCAGCAGCAGCAGCAACAGCGGTACCCAAGCACACTGGTGCTGATAATGATAATGATCATCGTTTCGAAATTATACCCTCAATTGCCGGTGGAGTGGACTATTATTACAACCGCAGACTAAGGTCCTGGGCAGACCGGAGGCCCTCGGACTGGGTGCAGTGTCGAGGTCTCGTTAGCTGGATCGCAACGGGCCGTTTATTTGTACTGCTTTTTTCCAGTATTGGCTGGCGCGGAATGTAAGGTGGGGTATGAGGGATATGATAACCCCTCCTTCCTCCTCGCACCTGTCTATCCAGATCACTTGCTTGAATTGCTGAAAAGCGTGGAAGAAGGTGTGTGATTTTTCACTTCATTTCAGTCGTCGTTTTTAATTTTCACTCAGTTAAACTGATCGTTGTTGACGTTTGATGGTGGGGTTGGATATGATATTGTGGGTTGGTTGTTTTCTTCGCTGCTATTGGAAACAGGTTTGGTGATGGTGCGATCCTTCCCGTCCTACTAAATCAGCGAAAGAGGCGGAATGGGGATGGAGGGAGGGGGAGGGATAGGGGAAAAAAAGTACAACAACACCGACGCATTGGTGGTTAATTGGGAAATTGATATCCCGGGAGCATCACGCATGAGCTGACCGGAACGCACATGCAATAATGCATCCGTTGAATAGGCGTTGACGTGGCGGGAGAGCTAGCGCTATCGTGCTATGATCGTATTACGGATAATTTAGCATTCATTTGCTTATTGTAGCATAATTGATACAGGAGAGGTTCATCATTATTAAGGAGTCCAGTTATTAAGATCATGGTGGGCCTTTTCCTTGCGCCCCATGAGCGTAAAATGCCGGTTGAAAAGTTCAACGTATCGAGAAGTTTTGTTGCATTTAGTTTTCTATATGAATACTATTTGAAGAAAAGAGTTGGATAATGAATTTCATGCAACTTGAAAAATTACTATATAAAGGGCAGTTTTAAAATAACAATTTAAACAGTCAGTGATAGTTCAAAGCGTCATAAATGCATTTCTCAAATCGGAACATAATATTTATGTTTTCAGATGATTATTAAAGGTTTATTCATGTTTGAAAAGAATAATCAATCCTGGGATAAATATGTTTATTTTGCTACACTTTTGATTATCCTTGTTATTTTTTTTAAGGAATTTATCTATGAGATGAACCTCAGATATTAACAACCTCAGTAAGGATGTGACAGGAATCACAGAGAATATACTCTCTGGATGGTACTCTCTGGTTATCTCCTTCAAACGCGTCATTGAACAAGATGCATTTTGGGCTATGATTCCTGCTCGGGGAAGTATTCAACCTTGCTGGTCACTTTTTGTCTAAAAACTCATTTTACATATCAATTCTCCTGATCTTCTCGAACTTGATACAAATTCCCTTTACATCAACTCGATTAGTACTATCACTTGGGTAGCGCTACCAATAACAAGCAATCGCTTGAGACGAGCAATGCTGCTATCGCCTCGAGGTGTTGTCAGAATGGCAATTGTACGATGGTGTACTCCTGGCTAGACGACATTAGTTACGCACCCGTTCATTGTGCCGGACCCGGACCGGAGCCACCGTTATTTCAACCATCTGCACAACCGTCATCCAGCTGACTAATTGTATTGGTATCATCGATACTTAATCGTAGTCACAGTTCCACCCGATGTTGCTGCCTTGACCTCGGGATGTGACACAGCCAGCGCAATGGCCTGAATGGCCATAAGCTTCCCTTCGTTTAGACATCGATGCCTGCGGCAATGGCGGTGTGCGGTCGGGATGGTTAGTCTTCCGCTCCGACTTCATTAATGAACTGGTTTGACAGAAGTCATTTCTCGCCGCTGTACGCAGAAGGATGCACTGCAGCCGGTCGGTGTTCTAGCCGCTTGGGGTGCAACGACCCGAGAGAAGATGGGACCTGCCCGAACACACCACTACTTGTTAGTGTATCGTTATGAGCAATTGCATTTGCATAAAACCGCAATAAATATCGGTTTTAATTGCACTTGGAAGACACGGCACGGTGTTGTTGTTTGGCATCGGAGAAATTTCCACCCGCCGTACCATGGCCGACAGGTTCCGTGGATGCAATTTTAAGCACGTCCCTTTCAGATGGTTGCGGCGGGTGCGAGATGAATGATGACCACCAAGATCAGGTCAGATCGATATCGTGTGGAATGTGCCAGAGGATGGGGCAAAGGAGTCACCGGTTTTTGGGGCTATATGGAAATTCGATCCCATAAAGCCCACGAATCCTGCTGCGTTTATATTGCTTCACTGCATGCTGCTTCCGAATCCGTTGCCCGAGGCGCCAATCGCAAATGGATAAATATTATTCCACACATAAACACGATCATCAATCACACCGTTGCGTACCACCACACATGCAAAAGGCTAGTGTCGCGGATCCTTGATGGCAGTTTTTCAAGGACTTTTCTCCCTCGCGCTCTCTTCCCCGCTTTTTCTGGTTTTTCTATTTAGAAGCACTTTCCTTGGGGGAACAACAAACCAGCCCATTCTATGTGCAACATTGACTTTACCGGTAGCGAAAGACCGGTTGCGGCAAGGTTTATTTATTTTCATTCACCATTGACTCGTAATATTTTTCTATCGACGTGAAAACCGGCCAGCACCATCGTTAGCGGATACTAGAGTTTTGAAACAAAATCCCGCCGATGGAAAAGCACTGAATGCGAAGGAGAGGTGAAATCGAAATCATGTGACGATATACGTGTGTGGGTTGGAGGTTCTTTTGTGTATAAAAGTTGTGGAACGATTTCCATGCGTAGGCCAACCACGGAAAACCCGGGCAGGAAAATGGGCATGTGCCTTTTCCCGGGTAAAGTGCACACTCGAGATTGTTTGGGAGAATGGTTAATGGATTCGCCCTGACTGGTTGAGGTGGCAAGGTTAAGGAAAAATGAGCAGTAGGGTGGGACGCAGATTTGAATCTAAAATGGAATCTGCAACAGAGATGCATTTTTCAATCGGTCAAAATCGATCACTAAAGTGAAGTGGGCTACGAGTTCCTGACTTTGTTTGTGTATACATGCGTTGGTGTGTGTGTGTTTCGAGTGAGGATTGAGGGATGGGCTTTGGAGTCCAAACGATATGGTCGGCTGTGTTATACGGGCGGTATGTGAGGATATGATGGGTGTCATCGTATCGTCTGTGGTAACGCGGTCCAAGCACTTCCAAGCGTTCGGAGTGAATCGATTGTAGGCAAGTCAGTTCCGAACGAACGTTGTCACCGTACGGGTTGGAAAATATAGCAAATGCTTTGCAAATAGAGCAAAGTCGTGGCACAACAGAACACACCAATGGAAGGGGCATAAAAATATCAATTTTTATATAGATCTAGTCCGTTTGGGGTAGCCCGGGGTGTGCACTGTTTGACTTCCGTTTCGCACATTGGTCGTAATGGAATACCCATCAAACGCATTCGGTAAAGCCTCGGACTGTATTCGATGGGACATATTCTTTCTATTCGTTAGGTTGAGTGAAGCGTGAATCTTTGTCCGGTACAGTCACATGCACCGCAAAGTAGCCACTTGCCGAACTGGCGAAATAGTGGTCGTCAACCAACCCAGTTCCACTGTGACATTCACGATCGGTATCTCTTGGATGGGTTGCAGCCAATGCGTATCCGTATATTGGTTTGTTTGGCAGAAAATTGACCTGGGAGACTTTGCAAGTTGATTGCATTTTGGTGTTTCACATTTTGACAAGTTAATTATGATGTTGATGTTGATGTATTCTTCCGTTTATTTTAGTTGCGGCAGTGCTTCCGATAGTGAATGTTGGTAATTTAGCCAAAGACAAAGGCTTGGTTGTTATGGACAGATCAGTACGACATGTGGTTTTGTTTGTATCTCGTGATGTGGTAGGCAGAATCGAGAACAAAAGGATTCTTTTTTGAAAATGTTTTGGTCTCAGAGAGATCTACAAAAATGAGTTTTGTAAAATGTTCAATGTAAATTCCAAAGAGGTGGTAAAATGTTTTGTATGTTCATTTTCGCTTATTCAAGTTACAGATCATTAATTGCGTATATAAAAGAGATCAGGTATAATACAGTGAATTTTCCAGAGTTCGACTAAACAATTGTTTAAGATGATTTTTTGCTGGCTATTCGTCTTAGGCATATGAACTAAATCGCCTTAGGCGTATTTAATAATTTGAGTGATAGGATCATTAGCGCTATAATATATATTATTTTTCTACAATCTGGTTGCATTGATTGTCGAAGTCTTGTCGCTTGGCAACAATAACTTTGCCAATAGTTTTGTGAAGGAAAATACACTGTGCCATCATTCTTCTTTGTGTTAATGATTCTAACCCAAAAAGTAATCGTCTAGTAAACGATAGAATAGTATATTGTTAAAAGAGGACTCCGAGATCACGAACATCATTACAATGAGCCACTGTAAAATCTGCTATTTTATAGCCTTAAAGTAAAGGCACTTTTATTTTTAAAAGCTTATGGCGCGACACGTAAGGACACCAACAATACTTCGGTTCCTAACACACCATAAATACAATTCTTTCAAACAGTTCGGTATTTTTAATGTGTTTGAGAATGCAGTAAGAATGACGAAATCTTAATTAGAGATGTCGTTAGTAACATAATTATGGATAAAATTATTGTTCTAGCTTTAGCAAACATTCGAGTAATTTATGTGAAGAGCACCATTTATCTATTTATCTATTTTATCCCAGTCATAAGATATGCGTGAGTTAGTAGTATTCGATTACCAACAATAGGCATGGCAGATACAGCAATGGCTAGCAGGATACGCTTTTGATATTCACATTTCTTTGTTTACCTTACACCTTTCATAAAGTAACGTGAATGAACTGATTCATCACTTGCGGTTTTATTGGTAGCTTTTTTTTTTCTTTACATTGCCCATTACCACCCAGTGGTAGCGTTGGCTGCAGAAGTGTCCAACGCGATGAGTGCCTTGTGAGGCGCAAAGAAAAGCGGCGAAACAAAACAGACTACACAGGCAAAGTTGCTCTTTCAACGTTGTCAGAGTGACGGCTGTCTTAAGCCTCGCACGTCGGTCGGCACACTCGACGTCTCATTTTCAACCGCGTGTGGTTTCGTCTGGCAATCCATCGCCCGGACGTGTTGCCGTTGGCGCTCCACGTGCCGTGGCTTCGTGGAGGCCTGTGTGGAGGCTCGTCCCCAGTGATAAATAGCTTGGAAGGAGGCCATCGGCAATGGTACTGATGGCAGGTTGGTGAACCGAGCCGCAGACACAGGCTTAGCGTCAAACGAACGATTATTTATGTTGGTTTCCTTTGCATTGCCGTTCCCCTTCCTGGGCTGGGTCCGTCGGTAGGGAAGGACTCACTGTCAAGGTCGTCTTGGTGCGTCTGTGCCCAGAGGAGGTGTCGTGTGGAACGATAATTGACATAACGGAGGCTGGTGTACAGTCGGCAATCTTACGAGTCCGGGGAGACAGATGTCGTTGGTTGAGAAAATTGATCTCGCGATTCGATTTGGCGAATGAGATAATGCAAATGTCTGAGACGATCTTGTAAGTTGCACAACGAGTAAACATAAATTATGCAAGATAATTTGTCTCTGTATTCCGATTCAGTAGTTTATCTAGCGTCGATAATTTCCTTTACGCCCACCACAATTAGTTTATTGCTAAGTTTAATTTTACCTTCGATCGTTGATGCCAGTGCTGCCAGTGTTAGCAGAACCGCGGACCACAAGATCCGCTTGTTCTCCATCTTGTGGGCCGCTCGTCGGACTTCGACTTCAGTAGATCGTCAACCGGTACGATGATGAAGTATGTCTGCAAAAAAGATGATAATGGTAAATGGAAATATTAAAGTTATGGAAAGCATACAATGTAATTAATTGCCTACGGAGGACGGCTCGAGTATGATAAAATGCAACCTCGACCCAACAAGTGCACTTCGCTTTCGTGTTAATCGAGTTGCACTAGTGCTTTGATTAGCCATATTACATGATAATAAAATTAGTAATGTATCGTTCCCCTTCATCGGCACGCTCGGTGTTGCGACGAGATTATTGCGGTCGATTTATAAACAAAATGAAGTGAAATAAATACACTCTCACATGTTTATGAGCTCCCGTGGCGGGGAAAAACCAGGGGAAAAGATCCAGAAACCAGGGGAAATTTGCATTGAATGCGATCTTTATGGCCCGTGACGTGCCCTGCACCGTATTATCGGTGAATCGCACTTTGTGCGAGGAAAGGCTAATTAAATGTCATTTAAGTATGCACCTGTCCAGCCAATCCATGGCAGCGCGGCGTAGAGTGAACATTTTTCTCGCTTCCGCTGCAAATACCTCCCACGAATGCAAATGCAGATGAGGTTCCAAGCAAGATAGAAGCAGGAACTTCCCCACTAACAGAAAGGAGAAGAGGAGGAACAAACACGCACAGGAAGCTGCACTTAATTGCAATACTTGACGATGCAACGGAGGTGGTGGCCTGTGGTGAACAGAAGCACCACGGTCGTGTGACCACGCTGGATGGATGGCCAAAGGATGCGTCAATGTCAGGATGAGGATGTGGTCAGCGAGAAAAAAAAATCCGTCAGAATAAGGGGAGCAAAAAAAAAAAAACAGGAGCGAATAGCTGGGGGAAAATTAATAGCATCGTGATGTGGGCCGCGGGTAGGCGAGAAGGTAGATTAAAAAAAGCATAAATTAGAAGCAATTATTTTTTATGATTACAGCGCAAAATTACCATCCTTCTCGTTAATAATGTATCATCATTCTTGTGCCGGCTTCCCTCATCCTTTTTTTGTTGTTGCCCGAACAGTGCAGCGTTTTTGTTGCCCTTGTTAGGCGAAAGATATCCTTCGGACTTCTGGTCAATCGTGGATATGCGGGTAGGAAGAAAAGCCATCCCACACAGCTTCACGAAAGCGGGAAGCGATAGTGGGAGGATTCGAGGATTGGTTCGTATGTCCAAACAACGTACAGAAGGAGATGGGCGAAAAAAAAAAGAATGTGGGGAAAAACGTCAGCTACGACCACGTAACACGATCTAGCAGTGAGCAGGAAACTTCGCACAAACCTAACACCAAGCTGGTGAAGATGAGAGTTAGTTAATTAATAAAATCAGTACATTTCGCTCCTTGCACTCAGTTTTCTCCGTTGGTATCTCATTTCGCGTTCCGTTCTTGGGCACCAATTAAAACCAATCCTACCATCCTCGCGCATTGGCGCATTGGTATTGGGGTGGTAGTAGCTCTTCATAGTGTGCCAGTGCGAATAATGAGAAATGCTCCTCCATCTTGTCCGCATGTCTCATTGCGCTGGTAGCTCTGCTGATGAACGAACGCAATCCTAGCTATTTATTTTGTTTGCTGGAATGTATTTTCATTTTTAAATGTTTTTTTTTATCTACCAACGACGTACGCTTCGCTTTGACAGATGATAATTTTCTTGTGAACTGTCAAATTAATCTTTCCCACTTGTTATCGTTCTGCAGGCGCATTTTCCTTTTGCTGTTTCTGTGTATTTTTTTTTCTGTTATTTGCTACGTTCCTACCCATCAAGTGTAATGGTGATAAAGCAGCCACCGCTATCGAGTGTCTTGCGGGTGGTGCGAATAAAATTATGAAAAGAAATAATTAGAAGGATGCTTGTCTCATGCACTTAATTTATTTTCAACCATCATCACGCGCTGCTATCTGATCGCAACCTTGGCAGCAATCACGATAAAGACGTCATGCGGTGCAGGGCATATCGACGCTCGAAGGGCCCCGGGGATGCGGAAGCGGCAGATATTTATCGTAAAACACCGAGCAGCATTCTATTGCTGACGCGAATGGCATGCTGTGTGTTTAGTGGAAAATCATAAATTGCAGCACGGTGTAGAGAAAATTCCTTTCCTTTAGCCGCCGACGTACATAAGACGATACGGCGGATGGGGATGGGTGTGCGATGGGTCGGTGTGCTATGTTGTGTGCACGGTTTATTGATTATGCTATTTATTGGCAATGCTACTGCCACGGTTCATCGATTGCAGTTCTCAAGAAATAGGAAAGCTCTGCTATGTTTGTACGGCGTACAGTTGTCCGGCGTATGAATGATCGGTTCTCTATGGAACAGATGAAACGGTGGAAATGTGGTCGTTAAAAGCGAGCTGGGGTGGAAATCTGGTTCGAATTGGGAAACATATTGTGTTCAGCGTTATTCATTAATATTCTGCTGGTCGTTTCATGCATCTGCAGAGCAGTTTGGGATGGAGGATATGTGATTCATAAATAACCACATTGTCACTTACGTTATACAGAAATCTAAAAATATGAATTAGAAACAGCAGAATGATTGGCTGGAAAACATGCAATTAAGATGCGTAACAAATTTGTCGAGTATTTTTTTATAATTTTTATGAAGCACGACGATTACTATACAATTATTTTTAGATCAAATTGTTATGTTTTGGACAGCTGGTTCAGCGAATAGAATATGAATATAATATTTTGAATTACATTGTGATAGCTACGATGCAAGAATGAATTTTTCAATTGCTTTTTTGATGTTTAAAGCAAACATACTTTAAATGCGCGTCAAATATAATGATTCGTTAAAATATTACATTTTATTTTGATGTGCTATATGTAGGACGCAAGAATTGGTTTCTTAATAGTTCTACTAATGAGATAGCATTTGATTCTTGCATTGTCCTTGTTTGCTTACCTCAAACAAACATAAAGACTATGGTAATCAGCAGAAAATTACATCGAAACGGATTTCAAGGTTAACTGTCTTAGTCGTGTTCAAGAGAAAAATCCTCAGAAGGATTTATGGTCCCACATGTGTGGAAAGATAATAGCCGCTATAATCGTAGTACAATTAGCACAGTACAATGATCTTACCATCATCATGCGAAAGATACCGGACGACTCAGCTCGTAAAGTATGTTTAGGCAATCAAGATGTGCACAGGGGGCGTGGTAGACCCAAACTAAGGTTGATGCGTTGATGTCTTAATGATCGGGAGAATGGATTGATAAGGCATTCGGATTTAAGCGGTTTGGAAGGCTCATGCAACTGTCCAAGTCCGTGAAGGACTTGTGTGACTCAACACATAAGTAAGTTTACTTAGTGAATATTTAGAAATATCATAATAAAACTCTTCGTGGAGCATTCATATACTCTAAGATAAATTAAATTGATGATTCTAAATGTCATGGTTAATGCTCCATATCGCTGAGTAGTCTTATAAGCAAGCCAGCATACTGGACTAGCATTCATAAATCCAGTTAGTACGAACTAAATTGCTTTTGTTATTGAACACCGTTGATGGAATTCGACGTAATGGAATTTATTCATTCCTAAAGGCTGTGAATCGAATCATATCAAAGAAGTCTCAATGGTCAAGGAGCTTCAGTATACGAAGTGACGCTTTAGTAAAAAAAAAATTGTTTTTTAATTCATAAAGTACGACCAGGCCGTATTGCTTACTAAAACAACTTTATACAAAGCATTTTAATCTTCACGTACTTCATCATTAAACTATTTGAAACTATTTGAAATGAGAAATAAAAACATAGTGTAAAGAGAAATGAATCACGTTTCAACAGCCTAGCGTAAGGTAAAGGATCCCCTTTTCAGATATCGAGGAACTGCTTCTGTTAATGCAAAGAGTGCAATCACATTCCTTCTAGCCGTGATTGAACGATAGTTGGACAGGAAAATTTGTAACGTGCCATGTTTAGGATAGAGATTGCGACTCCGATCGCTTTATTTGCCAGTGAACGCTCATGCATCCGATCATCTATTTCATTCGTAATTCATTCTGCTACCGTGAAACTTGTTTATCTCACGCTTGTGTTCGCTAATCATTTGACAGAGCGATGCCACCATGAGTCGGCAGTGCAGTGATTTTCTGCCGCAGCACGGTAGCAACTTCATTCGGTGACGTTTCTTTCAGCATTTAAAGCCAATGATGATAGCTACCGCAACAGAAGCAGTCCTTTGCGATAGAGATTGGTGTGGATGTTAAACGGACAAAACCAGTCCAACACCTTCAGCCTATAGCGCATCATGCTGCATTCGTTTCGCAAATTCCTTGCGTTTGTGAGGAACTCCCGTTCGGAAGTATTCTCGTACCCGTCCAACGGTATGCCGTGCTGGGGGAGTTCATTCAACCCCAGTGGACAAGCCTTCCTGCATTGTGATTGAAATTAAAAGTAACGAGCCGATGTGGTCGCGATCGTATCCACTACGATGACCGTGGATGGAACCACAAAACCGGTAAACCTGTTATGGCCGATCGCGGTCATGGTACGCCCGCGGTTACATAAGCCCGCAGAGGCCATTTCTTCGCAAGACTAGCACGGGGACGGTTGTGGCGTAAATCATGCAACATTCTCATTACCCGCCACGAAGATCTTGAACCTCAGCGGGCGGACATCCTTGAGCTGGTCGCCTTTGGTGTATGTGTAGGAAATGCAGAACAGAACCAACCTCCTTCTACTTTCTTATCGAACCGTTTGGAATGCGTCTGTCCCGATCTGCGTCCGCCAAAGGGACGAGGGCAACCGGATTTTCATTAATTTATTCATGATTCCCGATGTCGACGTGCTGCTGCACGATTGTGGCTCGTTTTGATGTCGACCTGTCAGGAGTTGCAGACCGTCGGGTTGCTTTCAAACATACGCCCTTTCAGACGTCTCGCGTGGCTGGTGTGTGGGGGTCGGTCTTGATGCAACAGTAAAAGCAACGGTTTCGATGCACTTCAAGCATCGTGGGCTCCGAGGCGTCGACTGATGGTGAATGCTTCTCATTCTGCTATGGTTGTACGCAGTGGCACGGTTGGCTTTGATTCGTGGAGTTTCCCATCAGTGCGCGGCTAATTAAAATTGGAAGTTGAATGTCATAATAAACTGACAGTTGCAAAAGCTATCGCTTTCAATTATTTTCAGTCCACGGCGATTCAAGATAAAAGAGCGACGAACTGTTTGAAATTAATGATGAAAGATTATGTTTACTGGTGTTTGTTTTGAATGGAAATTGTTTGATTGAATTAAACGATTAAGTTTGTTGTTTTTTAGTGTTACTCTGGATGTGTAAATTCTTCCCGTTGCGCAAGTTGGTGGAAAAATATTTGTTGGTTTTTAACCATTTGTTTTTCAACCAATCAATCCTTCTGTTTACAGCTACACACACTTGATAAAGATCTTCTGAGTGATTCAGATGGAATTTTTCACTTTCATGCCCTCATCTCGAAACGCGTCGATCCAATACTAATCTCACAATTCAACACATACATCCATTTGTTCCACATGAACGAGCGATTGTTCAGCGTCAATCTTTTTACCACCCTACAGCTCCCTTCTTCGATATCCCGAAGTCGAAGGAAACAAAATAAAAAAGCACAAATGCCCCCTTGTGGGTCCTTATCATCAGCGCTTGGCTGACGTTGAATGGGTTTTGAATGAGCGGTGGGTATTAAATTAAGCGGGCTGATGAGATTTTGCAATAAACAACGTGTAGCAACCGTATTACCAGCTTGGCATTTCTTCTGCAACGGGAGCAATATTTGCCCGAACCGTTTGCTTTTCATTGCATCCTTTTCCTTAGGTTTTGGGTGTTTTTTTTATAAGTATGTGTGCGCCCTCCCCTTGCATTGGGATTTATCCAGTAAGGTTTCCACAATTCGCCCACGGCCAAATGCCTGCCGTTTTTCATCGAGATCAACCATTCGGAAGGAATGCGGTGAACGTGAAAGCGCACACGCACACAAACACAATGGCAAGTAAACAGAAAATAAAGCTGGAAAATAAACCACAGCAATCGCTACAGCTAATTTATTTTTATTGCTTTCTCTCCCGGCCGGCACTTTAAGATGGAGTTGGTGTTACGCGGTATCCTTCGGCCTTGGGCGGACGCGATCCTTTTTCGGGGCGTGATGGCGAGTGTAGTTTGAGGCTGTGGCCCCTGTTGGGGGCACCGCGGCAACCAAGAGTTACGGCGTGTGCGTGTTGCGATCAAGTCGATTTTCCCTGGAAATGGGTACGGATTCGAAGGTGCGTAGGCATTTGGGCAAACACACAAACTTTCACAACAAAAGCCATGCCATGGGATGGGAGGATGAAGCTTAATTTAATACTTCCCGAAAAATTGACTGCACGACCCGCCGAAAGCCGACAGCCTGTCTGGTGGGAAGTGTGCGCCTGATAAAGTGGCATGCGAAGTGGGTACGTCGGAAGCATAAATCTGACGGTAAAGTTGGTTGGTCGGTTGTTGTTTTGTGCGATGTTTTTTTTTGTTTGAAATCCTCCTTAAGGCATCACTGGTTGCGATAATTCGAGCTCTTCCCTTGCGTAAAAGGTGACAATTTGCTCAGCCTCCCTTCAATTAGCTCGGCGCTTTGAGGGTACGAAAATTATGGGATTATATTGGAGCTTATGAAGAGCGCTTGGTCGGTGGGAATATGTTTCACCATCTTAATTCTTTTCCATCGGCTGAAGCAAGCTTGTGCCGGCTTTGGTTGGTTCGTCGCTCACGAGCGGCCAAGAGGAACGACTCTACGAGTTCCTCGACAGTGATAGATATCATCAGGAGTATAGATAAGATTGAAATCGATTTTTCTTGTACTTATCTAGCGTCTAGCAGAGCGCGCCGTAGTCAGTACGAGATTGGCGTTGGACGAGTAGTCATGATGGATTTAATTTCACTGATCATAAATTTTATTTCATTCTTCTTCGTCAAGCTGATGCCTTCCCCATGGGACGGAATGGGCTCGATTTGATTTTTGATGGGTTTTTACCATTGACGGGATTGTTCGTGTTCTTGTTCGAACATTCGTAAGAGATTCGCATCAAAAGATGGTCTGCGCTAGCGCTTTCATTGCATTTACAGCAAACAAGTTGTTCCAAGACGACGAATAGCAAAAGGATGCAATTCCTGTCCATTGTACACCTCTGGAAGGAATAAAGTTGTGTATGTGTGTGTATGTTGACTTGACCCGCTCACCGATGGGGAATGGAAATTGAGACACAGCATTAACTGCCCGGAACAGAACTGAGACAACCGTCCGGGCAGGACTGTGAGCAACGATTTAATGAGTTTCTTCTATTAGGGAGGATCACGGCAAATGGTGATCCTTTCGCGCCCGCACTTTCCACATCCTGGCGCTTTTACGATGGCAATCTATGGGATGGACTTTTTATGGCACAATGTGTCGCTTGTCCCTCTCCACCTCTTCGCTGCACAACGAACGATGGACGAACAACGGATGGATGTGAGCCCTGCTATGGACATCGTATTCCGTATTCTATTGAGCGTGAATGATGAGTTGCCGGTTGAAAGAGAATGATTGATAATGATGGTTGAACCGGTTAGAGGCATGATTTCCGTTTGACCCCTTCGGGAGGTTTTGGTGTCCTTCAGTGGTTTAATGCTGGAAGTATTGTTGTTGTTTTTGGTGCCTCTCGCTTAAAGGTCGTTTTAATTGTGCAGCATTTAATTTCGAAATGTTGATGTTTGATTTTTTATTCTTTCGTTTGCGATTTTGTCTTTATCATGGTTGCAGGTTTTAATTCGAGGAATTGGATTGTAAGGTATTCTCGTTAAACACGCTAACGCTTAAAGGTGTTTTTGCAAAATTTGATTATGTTTTTAAAGCGTCAGTTTACCTAACATGTCGTTGAAATCTGTGTTTTATAGTGGTATAATTAGTTTGTTTTTTTCTCTTGGATGATAACTGTTGGGAAAAAAGTAGAATCCAGATATAATGAGGCAAAAATCACAGTACGTTACAGTACGTTGCATAAATATACAACTTAGTACTTTTGAAAAAATAAGAATGTTCTTCAAACATTTATTGAAATTTTAAATCAACGAAATAAAACTGGTTTTCTTTTTGGAACAGCCCGCTATGATAGTGGTAACAAACACGAACCAGAACCAACATCCTATCCGGTACGCATGGCAACGTAGCATGGACTGACTATCCTGCTATGCTGTAAATTAAGTCTTATACGACCTGGCCATGATTCAAGAACGAAAAAAAACAAAAAAACAATGGTAGACCAAGGCTTCAAGATGCTGAAGAGCCATAAAAGAAGAATTTGGATTTATTAACACTTTTGTTTAAATCAATTTTATAAAAATTGGAACCAAAAGCTGTGATGAAAACTAAATATCGAGTCTCCTTTAATTGTTAAGTCAACGCATTAACTTAATATATTAAGGAATATTCGTAATAAAGAAATCAACATACATAGAGCATTAAACGCTGTAGGATTTGTTTTTTTTTTATATTAAATACAGCATGTCGTTTAGTTTCAATAGTTTTTTTTACATTTTCAAAAAAAAAATGTGGTATCTACATTTGTTACGGATTGTATCAGTGTGAGAAGAAGAAATCAATAAACATAAAAAATGTTC
>KI423303.1:0-27053 GCA_000473375.1 Anopheles culicifacies
CGAATGGGATTCGAACCTCGGTCCTGTCCGTTCGAAGACCGGCGCCTCAGTCTCCTCGGCCACCGAACCGCCCCAACCTGTACAGCATTACAATATTGTAAATTTATATGTATTTAAATATGTATGTATGTTTTATATATAAACTTCGTAAAATAAGTTTCGTATTGAAACCTAGGGCCCTTACACAAAAAGGAGTACAAATTAGACAAGGATTTGGCAGTATCGAATATATTCTTCGTTTCATAGGCAACATGTATCCCTCCGCTAATGGAATCGGTACTCGACGTAGAAATAGTTTTACCGAAATCATCATTTATTCAGACCAAAAATACTTAGTTTCGCATCTAGTACATGAATAAATTAAATGTCTTGCCTTACCTATCACCCAAACCAGTCTAGATAGGAAGTTAAAGTCATGTAGATTACGTGTACATCAAGTAAAACTAGCACCGGTAACCACTCGCTGAACAATTGCTAATGGAAAGATGTAGTTGGTTGTGGATTTGGGTTTTTGGGGTATGCATTATTAGCTAATTCATTGATTTGCTGCCCAATTATATTGTTTCCTAGATCATAATACTGGTAGGTTAACTGTTTCGACGAATTATTCAATTTAACTGTGTTCTCAATACTGTGGTCTTGTAATGTGATTAAAACCACTTATCGCATCACAAAAAAGTTAATTCAACTCGCAGTAAAATGGCGTATATGATAAATCCCAAATCTTCAACACATTACCATCTTCCACAGTTCAGCAAATATCCTCGGAACAGTGCCATAACTCAACCATCCGCCATAAACTCGGGGTAATGAATTTTGAGCGTAATTTTCATCACACCTCGCCGAAGATATTAACATAGAAATGGCGTTGTCACTGTCAGCACGCCTGGCAAAGATTATCAATTATGCAAACCAAAGCGGGCAGGCCGAAAGCGGCAATATATCAACAGTTCAATGTTCAACTCTTCCCCCCTCTTCCACTATCTTCCCGCATGCCTGTCATCGTTTGGTCATACTGCACCGTGTTTCTTCGTGTTGAATGCATAGCGGTTGTATTTGAATGTATAGGATTTCACATTCCCCATCAAAGGCGTAATGCAATCAACTTATACGCCTTTACAAGAACCAACTACCGTGTAAGGGAAAAGTTAATGCTAATTAATCAGGCTTCACTCGTGGCAAACTTGTCATCAACCAGCGATGAAATCGCAATCAGTCGTAGTGACGGGAGATTTTCCTCACCCGACTTTACACAGGTGGCGTTTTGATCGTTACCGTCTGGGGCCGTTGACCGTGAAATAAAATGTGCAAATAAATAAATACATTCGCTCCCTGCTTTCATAGGGTGAGAGATGCGGATCGCAAGAAGAAGATGCTGTACTGTGACTGCCAAAAAATGTGACTGTCGACAGAACCGGCGGAAATGGGACACCTGCAAACCATCCGGAACATTGGCCGGATAAAATGCAATCCGTTTTGTCAAATCTTAACAAGCGTTGGTTGCATTCAAAATGTGCAACTACAGCATCACGCGACTTCCTTGGTTCTCGTAAAATTGTTTCCCGATTGCCCTTTACTATTAGTGTGTTAGCTAAGTGAAGTGGATATGCTGCCAAAAAGTTGGGTAGAATCAACACAGCCTATTTGAGCAAAACCGGTGGAAACGAGCTATGGAAGTTTAAATTTGTACTTTTGTGTTAATGATCCGTAGGTTTTAGATAAACGCATATGAAAATCTGATAAAATAAAAAAAATGTTCTGATGGCTTGTAACACCAAGGGAAACACATCGATAAGAAGAAGTAGTAGCATAAGTGTTTCGAAATAAAACGTCTCTCGTCTAACCTTGACCGCAACGGGGCACTCATGCACACACCCTATCAACCGACACAATGAGATTGATTGACAGGAGCGCTCTGAAACATCGTCTTTGCCGGTCAATTTTGACCAAAGTAATATGGATAGCTGACATTCCTTGACCGTAGAGTCAAGGCAAGTTCGTGTATAACAAAACCAGTAAAAATAAATCGAAATTCTTTTCACATTTGGGCATTGTCCTTCGATGGAGACTTTTTTGCGTTGTTTTAGGCATTCTCGTTTAGTACAGACTCTTTGGGTTTGTCAATATACAATAAGCATAAACTTATATTAGAGCGTTCCGGTGGCCGTGGAAAAAGTGACGCCACACGACCATACTGGGAACGGAACGTCATAGGGATCGCTCCTCTGTACGCAGAACTGACCTGTTACCTGATACGTGTAAATTCAATTCACCGAGGCCAAAGCCTTTTGAGAAAGCAGAAAAAATAAACTCATCATCTTAGTGAAAGTTTTGTAGCCAAACAGTTATACATGTTACGCATTCTGTCCCACTGTATCGTCCTAGCCCAAGAGTGACAAACAGTACACGTGAGATCCTCGCAACATTTCAATACCTTAAGCAACACATTGATACATTTTAACGTTTAGTGTTATTATGGTCACATGAAAGTGCATTAAACAATAAATATAATGACAGAAATAACAACTGAAAGTACATAAACGACCTTTCCCGCCGCTTGTAATGATGATGATGATGTTGTGCACAACGGCGGCGACACTCAGCAGTGTCTCGCCGATGGGATGGCACACCGTGCGCCATTAGCACGAAATGTACTTCATGTTGACGTGAGCAATTCACGACGGAGACGAGTTGAAATCGATCCAACTGGTGATCCAATCGATGGGTGGTAGATTCCGTGTTCATTGTACTTACCCTTGATTTCTTCCTCGGTGAAAGTTTTCCCTTTGGCAACTGAGCTCTGGGTGTGAGAGGGTAGAAATGGGAAAAGAAAAGGATCAGTTGGCGCTCGTATGGCAAGGAAGTAAATCAACCTTTCAACTACATTGTTGCTGGTAAGGTGATGCACTCCTTGAGATGGAGGATGTGCCTCAAGCGAAAGGTTAATAAAAGAAGCGAACGTTTGTATGGCGGTAAAGTTAGTTACTTACTTTACGCCGTCCTATAAGTGCAGCTCCCAGCATCTGTAAAAGAATACATAAGAAAATAGTTGAGTTAAAACGTTGCTAATAATTTTATTATTTATTCAAACTGATCATTCCTTTAGCACATTTGTGATACTATGTTTGAATTCTTTGTGACAATATTGTGGTTAGAACCATTCTCAATAATGTGTCACTTTAGGCATTAAACTACCTCCCGCTTTGCAGCTATTACCAACGTAATTAGGCATAATAAACTGACGCCTCATTCGCGGGCCAAGAGTAATAGTTTAATCGTATTTCATTCGTAACTGACATGATTGGGATGTATTGCCCCGGAACGCGAAGAAAACAACGCTGGGTATAATTAGTTTACAAAGTTTAATGTGCAACTGGCGATGGGACGTTTGCCCCTGCTTTACGTGCCCCCCAGATGGCGATGACAAAACGATGGAGGCGCCTGGTGCCGTTCATGATTCACTAGGCCATTGCCATTTCTGGTTTGTTTCCGGTTTGCACTGTCCATTAACTGAGCCGCTCGAGTGAAAACATCGGAAAGGATAGACGCACGATAGGAACGTGAAAGAAAGATAAGTGATGGCATTCACTACTGGGCAAATCGCTGGGAGTTTCGCTACGGCATTGAACGTAACGGGTTATTTACGACTTCCTTGAACTTAGCGCACTTATACAATTAACCTTCTGTTCGATTTTGTGCCTGTCAGTTTTACTGCATGTGAAAAGAAAGTATCCACTGAGCATAACGCGACGGCGGCACGATTGTATGTATACACATTGATTTCTCCCAAGACTCTTCCAAGTCACAGCGTCTTATTTGCTACCAGCACAACATAATTGCACATAGATAATTAGTTTTCGGCATTAATTCGAGCTTAGAGCGCATTTTATTGCAGTAGAAACGCTCATTGAATCGCAATTCAACGCTTCCAAAATGTGCGAATTTTTCACTTTCACTAACCATTTGTTGACATTCAACGAAATGTTATCAATTTTTGCTGACTGTAGCCTGGTAGTAATTGTATCGGTTTTTTGGATTTCTTTAAAATAGTTTGGAATATCTGTTGTTTATTTAATTCTAGTTTTTTAATGCCTTTTAATTTTTTTACACACAATTATGTGCAAAGCGTTGAATCACATTCTTCTGCGCGTGCATAAGTAGATAAAAATAACCCAATGGCACATTCTTTGTTGAATCACATCAACGAATGAATGTACACACGCTCTCTCACCTTTGCCGCGTCTTCAATCTCACTGAAATCACTCATTATTTACCGCGGTCAGCACCAATGGGACGAAAAACCTTTTCAAAAATTGATTCACTAATTAACACACGCGAAAATCGAAATATCACGACACAAAATACTCCTGCACAGTATTCAACGGGCACAGACTTCAAAAGCAACGCTCGTTAACTAATTATCCGTTCAAACGATAGTGGAAGGCAAAAACAACAACAGCTAGAAACGGAAAACAGACTAAGAAAATGGCAACGTCCACCAAGGCACACGATCGCCTGATCAAGCCCGTGCGAAAGATGACACTGTTTTGTGACACGGGGCCCAGCCCACGCCGCCCATCGACCGGCAGTTGTCGGTGCATTCGGTTGCATGCCGTCGTATACAAAACGAACACATCTCACACTCCCTTCCTTTCCCCCGACCACCGACGATTCGCATCGGATGGAAAACAGATTCATAACCCATCCCGAATGGGTCGATACCGGCCGCACGGAACCGTTACGAAGCGTTACAGTAAGTGAAGCCGGCACTTCATCCGTACACAAGACTGTGGTCCTTCAGGCCCTGCCCAAAAATAGCAGCCCGCTCAAGCAAACAGAAGTGTCGCTAGGTATCGTGTAGGTTTTATTTTTTTAAACGATGAGAAAAAGGTGGGTCACACATTTGGGGGTTGTTTTAATTTCTCTTCTCACCGGTTGAGAGTGAAATCGAAACGCTCTTATCTAGAGTGGTGATGAAGGGAAGGCACAGTAGCAGCTGTATGCTGGTGTCAATTGTTGCTGCAAGTTTTCAAAAAATAATTATTTATTAATTTATTTTCGCTAATTTGTCCTAACTCCAGTAAATGATTAAAAGTCATAAACAAGATCTATCATAAAAGAAATAAAACCATTTTTCAAATTGACAATAATGATTATAAAACTTATCACGATTAAATAGTTTAAATTAGTTGAAAAAGAATTTCAACTATTTTAGCAGTTGAATACGAAAAACATAACATTGTTTATATTTGTTTTTAAAATACTATACAAAATGCATTTTACACGGAACAAAATATATTTTACACTGTTAGTGTGTATAAAACCTGTTATGCCGAAGCCGGTGACCGAACCGGTAGATGATGTTATTTTTGAACGCTGCTCGGATTCGCAACATGGTCGCGAATTGCATTTACAGTTGTTGCAAATGCACAGCTGTAGTTTAGTGCAAAAAAAAAGAAATTATAAAATTAGAGGAAGTTAAGCAACTCATCTCAACTGGCGGGTGGCGCATGGTAAGCATCATATGCATAAACCAATTCCATGAGGTCAAGGAAGGCAATGGGTGGTTGAGTAGTGTAGCGGTGTAAACTATGCCGCTAATAATAGTAGGTCGCGGGTATCTTTAGCTCTCTCATTATCCGCGTGCGTCGTTTACCCCTGTTCCCCCGTAGAGCAACATGCGGTTGTTATTGTTTACAGCTGATCGTGAAGGTATCACGAGGTTTTTCCTGCCTCTGTTGAAGGGATGTAGCGATTTCGACTTTTGGTCGTTTTTTTTTTTTGTCTCTCTGTGTATCTCTCACAAGTTATGTTCTATTTTTCAATTGTCATTTGAACCGCCAACAACAATTCCTGTTCATGTGACACAAATTCTTTCCTTTGTTTATTTCGCCATGGTATAATAACATCGACTGTATCATGGGTTATGAGGATGAGATGTAGAATGAAAAAATCGATATACTTTTGCGCATTAGCATACGAATATACGAGCAGGATTGGCAAATGCGAATTAGTACATTTATTCTAGACACTAAAACACTTGTATTATTAATTTGAGGTACTGAACAATTGTATCAATATAAATACATAAGAGTATGTAACATGTAACAGTAAGTTGATCAAAATATTAAACACTTAAAGAAGATTTTAAATTTGTTTGCTTCAGGAATCAACGCCACTCCTTAACCGCTTGTGTAAAAATTACCCCATCCACAAATGGACCGGCGCAAACGAGACGCAAAAAAACTAAATTTCTCTCAGCCATACACACATACACAATGTCACATTAAAGTGCTAGATGGTGCAGCTGTTTGGTAGAAGCAAAAAGGGCAAAACTATAAATCTCATCAATAACCGATCGGTGAGGAAAATCGGAGGTACAGCGAGGTTTAAACAACTGGGCACCCATAACATGCACCTTTAGACAGCTGAGTGAACGATGAATTAAATTTTTCCGCGGACAAAATATCGCCCGGTTTACCACGAATGTCACTAAGAAGCATTGCCCGATTCTCTACAAATGGTTTACCATTTGTTGTTGTGTTTTTTTTAAATTATATGCACATAACACGCTAATATTCAAAACATGACATGACATGGTCGCCATAAAACTATACCTTAATTTGACTGTAGAATCCACTCATTCGTATCGATTACGATGATTAGATAGATATGAAATGGTTTAGCCTCTAGTTTTTTTTTTTTTCTTTTATCTTTCTCTCTGATTAACACACGAACACTTTCACTATATTGAATGCTTTCACCATAAAGAAGTTAATATGAGGCCAACATTTTCAAACATTTTTTGTATTTTTTCTCCCTTTTATTTTCCTTTAGGATAAATCACTGTTTTCCGCAACCTGCAACAGCTGGGTGGCAGTTAAACTGTTTCTAAACGCACGCAAAATGTCACTTCAAACTAAAACGATCGCGCACGCGCTCTATTAATATTGCCACTAACAGCCGTCCTGCCAGGTATGAAACACGTTTGAAATAACCATGAACAGTTGTTAACCGATCGTTAGCAACATAAAGCAACTATTTTACCATTTGTTTTCATTATTTTACATTCGCAGCTATCAAACTTTTGCCAACTTTTGCTTCAATTTCAGTCACGCGGTGCCAACACAACGCACCGTACGATTCAAGGCTTTCCTTAACACTGGTTCGAACGGTCTACGTTCAGCGAGCCTTCAAAGTACACGAAGATACACGAGTTTTTACGCATCAAGTTCCTCGCAAACGGTTTAGCTATTGAGCATTTTGTCTCAATCCCCTAACAAAGGCATACGAGCTGCCAACCGACGACCACTACTAGAATACGAGGGGTTGTGGTGTTATTTTTCGACTTTTACCATCACTTTGATACGATGCAGACACGAGATTTTCCTTCCTTGTTTCAACTTTCGCCCAGACGCGACAAATTTCACGCAATCAAATACTTGATGTCGCCGATCGCTTTCGTCGTGTGTGTCACCAGGCGCCCAGAGAAGAGATGGGAAGTTGTTTTGGTGGTGCAGATAAAACGCACCGGCAAGAATATGATCGCACGATCACTAGCAAACACGGCACACAGCGTATCTGGTGTGCTGGCACGCGTATCGCTGCCGATACCGATTATGCTTCAAACGGCTTCTGCTTCTCGTATCACTCGTCAGAGAACTGACATTTTCCTGAATTTCCGCCTACCTCGACAGGCCCGGTACGATGTGGCTCGCTCGAAATCGTTTCGGTCCGGATTTCCCGAGAAATCGCGTCGAATTTTCCCGCGGGATGCTGGGAGGGCACGACTACTACACGCACACGAGCGCTCCGTAATCTGTGTACGTAATCTGTTTGGTGTACCTCGAAGGCGAGGGTGTTCACTGCTGCACGTTTACCCCTGTCGTTTAGACCGATTGACTGACCTTCTAAGAATAGCCCAAAAACAACCGGGCGCCCGAAAGAGATGCGGACGATTCGGATGTTGCCTAAACGTGTTTGCCCGCCAGCAGGTTCGGTGTTTGTCACTCCAACTGATGTGCAAGTACAGGTGCTACGTGATTATTTGTGTGAAGGTTTGTGGGTATGTATGTGTGCCGAAGACAAAGTGAGATTAGCATGTTTCCGCTAAGACAACGTTCGTTACTAGCTGATGTGATACAAATATGACACAACTCAACGATCGTGAAGTTGTCCTTTGAACCTTTCATTTTATATTTGTATGAACAATGAACATATATATTTTGTAAACGGGACATTACGATTACACGAAAATAATCATTTATTTTGAACAATACCGTAACTTCCTTATTTAGATGTGAAAACTTTGCTTCACAAATACATCACTCAGACACAATATTCATAAATCAACAACAGAACTTCCCATAGAAAACGCCAACTCTCTACAGCAAAGGCAAACCCGAAGCAAAATGAGTTTCCAAAACTCCTTAGGACACGTCGTTTCTCACAAAATATTTAAGATTTAGTCAAAATTTAATATTCTTACCCGATATCTGTTAGTATTAGTGTGTCCGGTGGAAGTGTTTTTTTGTTCGCACACAAGCTCGTCACCAAAAAAATTGTCCACCTCACCGTTTAGCCGGTAAATGTTCATTTCCGCCGAAGTGTGCTATTCCAATAGACACACTAGGGCGTGCTTCAAGATAACAAGAGTAACAAAATGTTACAACATAAAAGTAAATCTGTTCTGCAATGTGACATCCGTTATGGAATGTGTGCCTTTGAAGTTATGGAAGCCACATGTTTTTCACATTTTTTACGAGCTCCAAGATCAAGCCAACATTTGACTTATACAAAGTGGAACATTTGAATCATAGAAAGAAACTTTTGTATTAAAGCATAGTACTACGATCTGTTTGTTAAATCTTAATAACAATAGAGTATTGGCTCTGGAGGGCTGATATATGAGCGAAAATTATGTTAATGGCTTGCTGTTCTTAATTAATACTCAAATCAACTAAAAATGTTCGGTAAATTGAATTATAGGCCAACTAAAATGAAAACAACTAAGCAATACGGCCTGGCCGTTCTTAATGAATAAAAAAAAAAAATAAAATGAAAACAACCCGTTTTTTAAGCAAGTTTGCTGAAGCACGTAGCAAAGAGAACATTGCAATGAAATAAGAATAATGCAGATGATACTAAAATTAATGTAAGAAAGATTTGTCATTTTCCTACAGGTCAAGTGCCTAGAATAATGCAGGAAATAAGAATAATGCAGATGATATTAAAATTAATCTAAGAAAGAATTGTGATTTTCGTACAGATTGATTGAAGTGCCCAATAAAAACTCGCTATATTTTTTACAGTAAATCAAGGCATTCATGAAATTCGATATGATAATGTTTATTCATGTTAATAATTAATGATGTTTTGCTTTAAATGTTTGCACGAAATCGTACAATAAGCCAGGTGCATCGTACGATCTCTCGAAGGAACAACGAAGCATGATCGACAAGGACAATGAAAGCGATTGTTTGGTTACTCGTGTTTGGTAGACGATCAAGCGTTTCCTAGTAACCGATGCCAACTGCACGATGTACCAGAAAAAAAACAGAACATGCTTGAATGGTTTATTTCAATAAAATTGTGCTATAATTAAGTACATGGTGGGACCAGGATAGGGCAAAATACAAGCAAGAAATTATATGTAAGTATTTTGTCGAAAAAAAACAATGAAAATAACTGTATTTTTAAGTATTAATGCGTGTATAAGTCAACAAGAAAAGATGACAAGTAAAGATTGTAAAAACAGTATGCAAAATGCACTACACATTGACATTTGTTTTACGTGTACTTTTCGTGTCTTCAAGCCACGTGAAAACAGTTACTGAATGTGACACAATTTGTCATCAAAGTTTTCTCCATTTTCATTCGTAGCATTTTATCACACCATAGGATTTACTCAAGCGATTTAAAACCCGTATGATAAGTTAAGCTGTTCAAATATGCTCATTCAAACATCAACACCGTTTTCAAAGCGCACACATGAAGCTGTATTACAATATTACTTCATTTGATATACTGCTTTCTTGATCCGCCGTGCTGGATGATGATGCTTTAAATGCTCTGTAAAAATGTTCACTAACACCAACGCAAATAGCACGACCACTGAGGATTCAATTCCCACTTTTGAACAAGCTTCCTGCACACTTTACTTCCGATGCGAAAATAAATATCAAATTCACGATCAAAGAACGATCTTTTATGGCGTTTGCCGAACAATCCGCATTCGATATGACTCCCGTGGTACGATGAACAACAGTGAATCTATCCTGCCGATCGGGTGTCTTCGAAACCGTCGAGCCGATGTCGGCTAGGGAAATAGGATCGAATCCATAAAAAAAAAGTTCAACCACCAGTGTCGAGCGTGTTGGCCACACAACAGCAACGGTTTGAATGTATGTTGTGGTTGGTACGTAACGGGAGCTCGCTCATCGCTATTGAACATTTCTCAAACGTGGGAAAATAATTTTTGAAGTATTTGATGGCCACAAAACCATTTTTACCTCTCGACAAAGCCCTTTGCCGCTAATCAGTTCGCGTGCTGGCAGACGGATGTTGACAGCTGAACGGGCAGGGAGATTCCGATTGGAAAACAAATACGCCCCATATAACAGAGTGCGGCTGACATTCGAGTGCCATTTTACGCCGCGACATCGGTGACAAAGTGAAAAAAGAGAAAACAAGGAAATGCTTACAAGCAGTTTAGTGTGCAAAACCTTGCGATTATTTGTACCTGAGGCTTTTCAGTAACGTGACAGCTAATGCAAAACGAGCCGAAACTTAAAAGAGAACGGAACAAGGGAAGGTGATGAAGCTCGTGACAATATGGCATCGTCACCAAACACTGTCGATGTCCTATCTTACTGTTTTTGATTTTGGTAAAAAATGAAAACGGTATACATACATATATGCACACCAAACCACCCGAGTAGAACGACAATCAATGGCAGACAAACCAGTTCGTTTTACACTACGATAGCAAACAAATGTTCATCAGCTTCGAAATGCCACCGCGTACAGGGATGTAACACATCAACTGCTGTTCATTACACGTAGACACATCAGCTTTCACTGCATGGCAACAAACAATTTTCTTCGTTGCGAAAACAAAAGTGGTGCCATGCACCATCGTCACTGCGGTCAATAGAAATGGAAAAAGAAAGGATAATCTAACCAGACACAACGAGCAACCAAAAGGCCGATGGTCAAGTTTTGTCTAACATCAAAGGGCGCCAAGGAAATTAATCGATCTCACTCTCGAAAGGTCTGTGAGAAAGTACAATCATCTTTAAGGACATTGAAGGCTATTATTTGGTTGCTCGTGTTTGGTAGACGATCAATCGTTTCCCGGTAATCGATGCCAGATTGATGATTGAGAAGTACATGATGCACCAGAATGATGTATAATTTAATGTGAGTTCACGATGCTAACTTTGGGCAACAAGTTGATAAATGAATTAAATTCAATCGCAATCGCAATGTTGCTCTATATTGCTCATTTGTATGATCGATGGAATTCCTAAAGCTCTCCTTAGCAATATCAACGATAGTTTGATCCTTCTGTGTACGATATCCAATGCTGTCCAGAGCTGGAGGATACACCCCACGTGGCGTAGCCATTGAGCTTGCTATGCCCTCTTACGACATTTCCATGGCAGAAAAACTCCTCTACTACCTCGGGGACGTCGTCGTCAAATAAAACTCCGCTTTTCAGTCGTTCACTTCCACGGTCACATTGATCCTTCAGCCGATGGCGATATCAAACGCAACGTCAAAACATTGAAGAGATCGGGTAAAAAGCATGCCCCGGAGCTACGCATGACACCTTCCAGTAGTAATGCAATGTTGAACAGTAAACAGATTCTGATTCCATTTCCTTGACTCAGAACTCTAAGAGATCCGTACAATTCATACTATATGTTCGACACTCTCACCTTGCATTGCCCATCGTTCATAGTACTCGTTTCAGCTTCACAGGGAATCCGTACTGCTGCATGATTTTCCATAGCTCAGTTTGATCAGGGCAGCTTGTTGGGGTCATCGAAGCTTTCATTTCACCACCTTAGACGATCCCTTTGGCTTTCGTGCTTAAACGCCCTATTTGGCTTATTTCAGACAGTTCAATGTTTACTCTGGCAATTGTTGCATTGCCATTGTTCATCATTTTTTCCTTTCTAACTATATCCTACCTATCTTCTCGATCTCATTTACAATTTCCTTCTTCTTCGTGCTCTATTTGGGCACTTGGCCCTGGCATATTGAGGCCTCTGGCTTCTATAGTTTATTTAAGCTATAGTTAATTAATAAATTAAGTAAACCTGTTTCTAAAACCCCAGAGCCTTGAGATGGATTGGTAGCGTATTTTATTGGCTTCGCTGAGTAACTTAAACATCACCAGGTAATATTGTCCGTACGATAATATCCCAGATGTGTTTTGGATCGATTAGAACGTGGTCATGTGTTTGGTGGTGGCGCTGCCCATTTTCGTTCGTAGGTTAGTGGGTGATAAAGCTTCCTATCGATGGTTTAAATGCACCCTCCCGTGAGGCCTGAACGATCTTCGATGATAATTATGATATCCTTTTGTAGGCAACGGTCAAACTTCCTCTTAACCTGCGTAAAAAAGCTGTTCTCCTTTTTCTGTATTCTGTTTTGCGTATAAAAGCTCAACTCATCCGAAAGAATAGGGGTACTTCAGTTCCATATACCATTTGTCCAATCGTTTTCTATGTAACGTAGCGAAGGTCGTTTTACAATCAAAATGTATTGTACCAAATGTAATGTAGTATTGACGGTGGCTGGTTGACTGACGTTCCAGTAGTATTGGAGGTGGCCAACTTTTTGCCTCGACGGAGGATCAACATTTCGCACTGCGTGTTATTGTTAGTTATCTTAGTGTTAGTTATCGAAGTAAGATTATATACTTAGTAAAAACTATAGTATGGGAATATCTAAACACGTACGACGTCACAAAAGGTTTAATAAGAGATCATTGTATTTTAATTTTATTCGATTTGAAATTGGAAAACTATCCTCAATTGTTTCTTATGCCAGTTTGTTTAAACGACTGTACTGTTTTGGCCTCACATGCCCGTCTTGAGCAAGATT
Organism: Anopheles culicifacies; assembly: GCA_000473375.1. Classification (NCBI taxonomy): domain Eukaryota; kingdom Metazoa; phylum Arthropoda; class Insecta; order Diptera; family Culicidae; genus Anopheles; species Anopheles culicifacies. The sequence continues at coordinate 13,117 of KI423303.1, forward strand.
ATAGTGGAAAAGTTTGCAAATTATAATTGATAGCTTTAACACAACTCTATAATTACTAGCTTTTATGTGTTGAATGTCAAATAAATGTGTCTAATAAATAATTTTTCATTTGTTTTAACTAGAACAAAAACTAGAATGGATAAAATGGAATAAAAGTAATGTTTTTACAAAAACTGATCTTTTAAACTTTATACTAAACACATACATACAATAGTTAATTAGATCGTATAAGATACCATGACATAACATGTTAAAGTAAAATTAAAACACACACTTGTGTTTGCGCACTTTTTGCGCACCGTATGTTACCTAATGCAGTAAACGAACCCAAAACTAATTTCCTCCCGCCAGAGTTGCTTTTACAAAGCACACATGGTGTTCATAAATAATTAATTACGCTCACCCTCTTTCTACTCCACGTTCGTGTCTCCTCATTTTTCTTTGGAATTTTCTTCCTTGCCAAATGGTTCATCTAACCTTTCAACAGACCGTAAATGAAAAAGATGGCCCCACCTACCCTTTGTTCCGAATAGATTTCCTTCATCTTCTCCAAAGTAGCCATAAGCATAGCTTAGTAAGTCGCTTAGTAATGTCGAACATTATCGTAGAACTAAGCCAAAACCATGTGTGATGGAAGCTGTGAGAACGTACGTCGATCACTAACGGCATTACTTCGGGCAGCTTCCACAGAACTAACACGACCAAAGCAAAATGTCGTCGTAATCAAATGCCTGTCGAAACGAATCCCGTATCAAGGTTGCTACATGGTCAACACCTACGACAAATCATTCGGTGGCAGCGGAAATTGGAGGAATTGATTTTTAAATACTCTGTTATAGCCGGTTCCCTGTGCTGATGTGCAACATGCTGGTAAGTTCTGTGTGGGGCCTACGTAGATCATTGATGAAACTGGCGATCGTACACTCTGTCACTCTCACAGCACAGAACACGCATTGTGGAGTGGATATGTCCATTGCAGACCCTTTACGAACGAAAAGAATATGTTTCGAAACGGATTGGACAACTATGGACAACAGGGGGCGAAGGGTTTATTGCCTCCCTGACCGATCGGGGAACTATTTTTAGTTCGTCATTTGCTTGAGACACGATTGCAGTGTGTTTATTTTTGGATGCCGATGAAATGCGGTATTTGGAGCGAAGGAAAGGCATTTTTTACACAACTAACCAGAAACAGACGACTAATGGGTGAAAAAAATGGCGATCATCTGATAAATACTGGTTCGCATAAATCGAAGCATTGGATCAACAATTATGAATGTTATGCACCACTTTACCATTAGATTATTGCTGATTGTAATTTAAACATTCATACACTGCAATTTTTAAAAACTCTTTCAAAATAATGCAAACAATTGACACAGCAACGAATTTTGGAATTTTAACTAAACGACCAAATCATAACGGGTATAAGAATTTTGACCGAGTTCGTTTCCCACTGTTGCACTTTGACGTTGGCGGTGGAACGTTTCCGAAGGGTGAACACTTTCATGGGCATTGGTGTTGTTTTGTTGGTAAACAATAGCGACGGCGTTGAATCGTTGGACGTGGAAGATGAGCCAATTACATTAAATAATTACAAAGTTAGATCGGGAAGTTGAAATGAATTTTAACATTCTATTGTTGCTTAAGCACGTGACCCTGTGTTGTGTTTGCATTTTCGGTGATAAACTTACAGAAGCTATGCAGAGGCCCGCACTTTTGCGGGCCTGCATCGACAATGTCACGCATGCCTTCGTCGGATGTGTTACTGCAGAAATCAATCTTCATAGATTGAAATACCAAATCTCTCAGCAGCAATACTATGCCTTGCTCTTTGTAGCCACTATAGTCTCGTCGTTAATAGATCTGGACCATTTCATCGAGGCAAGATCCCTCAGTTTACAGGTATTTTAAACAAGATTTTGGTGATGTCTTTGAAAAATTATTTGTCTTCCTATCTTAATTTTAGGATGCTACCCACCTTGATCGAAGACCATTTCTACATAATTCGACTATATGTCTAGCTATATTTATTCTTTTGATAATCGCCAAGTGCATTGGAAGCATTAAATTCAGCCTTTTCGTCGCCATGCTATTTATCGCTTTTAGCACTCATCATTTGCGCGATGCAACCAGGCGCGGGTTATGGTTTAAATCACCTTTTCAGGACAGTAACAGTCCTGCGATTCCTTACGAGATGTTCCTTGTAGTTGTAAATATCATTCCGCACGCAATTTATTATCTGATGCACTGTACGTTTAGCAGTGTGCCAAAGATGAAGTTAATGGAGATGGTTTAATCTAGAAGCAAATAAAAGCTGTTTTTTAATTAATGGAAAGTAATTTTCGTAAAGTTGATGCAACGGCGTATTTGGCGAAGTGTCTGCCTACTAATGATGGGTATAGTATTTTCACCAGGATATTAAATGAAAAATCACTTTCTTGGAGTTCATTTTATGCCGCTTTTTGACTCACAACAAATGCAAATCTCAAAGGGTGTTGAGCTTTTGGTACATAGCTCCAGGTTTTTAAGTTTCAAATGAATTATAACCTTTTAAAATCTCATAATATTTCGAAAACAGGATGTTTCCCTTTTTCAATTTCTCTTTTTTACAATGAGAAAATGTACGTTCAAACTGGTCAAAATACTACACACATTGACAGCAAGCAGCTGTCATTGATAATTGGCTTATTTACTTGTCAATAAAACATAACTCATCAAGGCTGAAAAGAAAGAACGAAAAACTCAAAAAATATTACAATTTCTCGAAAACAAAATTTACCGTCTTTACCTTCGCTTGATATCATCCGTGTGTTGTTTGTAAAAAAGATTGCCAAACAGCTCTACCCGCTGTGAAGATTATTACCGCGTGAATCATCTTTGTGAGCAGACTTCATTACCTAAAACAAATCTCATCACAATGTCGATAATGGATCGTTTTCGGCAATCCTACTGGTTCGAAAATCTTTCAAGGAGAACGATCCTTGCGACGGTGGTGGCATCGATGCTGGTGAGTTTATCCTCTGGTGGATTACGCATTCTAATAAGAGTAATACTGAATCCACTGTTAATATTGTCCCCACACACAGTTCTTCTCCGGATGGTGGATCATCATCGATACAGCATCTGTTTATCCAAAATCGTTGAACTTTTCCTACTACATCTGCGGTATCCTAGCGACGATAAGCTTCATCATGGTGAATGCTATATCAAACGACATGGTACGTGAACAGATTGCGCGCGTAAAGTACAGGATCAATATTTTGATAATGTATTGTTTTTTTTTATGTTTTCCTCTGTAGCTACATGCTGAAGCGGCATACACCGGTGGTATACTAGGCAATAGTGGAATCAAAGTGTTTCTATTCGCGGGTTTTGTACTCGGCTTTACCTCAATCATTGCTGCCATCTGGATCATGATTGCCGAGTTTGCGGTGAACGAATCACGGACCGACAAGTATCCGGGATACGCACTTCTCATGCACAATGTTTTTATTTTCCTGTCCTCTTTAATTTACAAGTTCGCCTCACCAGCGGAAAACGAATACCTTAACGGCTATTAGAGTCGCTTATGATCTGGCAACTTGTAGTGAGGCATCCATAATTAATCATACCATCAACGACTGGGTAAACCGTACTTTAATTAATGCTCCTTAAACCTGCTAATGATTGGCGTATTTTATTTCGTGAATTCGATTTATTATTCCATCGACCTAGCTCCCGCCACTCCACACTTCACATGATAAGACATGGAGCGATGTTTTGATTACGTTATTAACTTTTTTCTTGATTAGTATGTCCTCGAATGTCTTGTCTGATTAGGAAGCGATCGTACGAACGAGCTTGCTGGTTTGAATGATCCGGGTCGGATAAGAGTTGCGACATGAGAATGTAACACGAAAAGATCATGTTGTTTATGTAAAAAATTGAACCCTTTCCCTCAAAACTCATTTACCCGATTAAATAAGTGTAAACAATAAACAAGTATCATTTATTTATATATAAATATGTACTCAAACCAGCCGATCGATTTTTATTAGCAGATTTAATCAAAAGTAACAAATCAACAGCGGTTTAAGCCTATGGAAGCTGAATTTCGAACAAGTAAGGAAAGGATAAATCTCTTCTGTCAATGAACGCTCGGAGCACGCACTAGCCTTAGGAACTTGTGCGCCAACTTATGAACGACCGCCATCGCCACCAATCGGACAATTGCCCTCATTCTGCAGGCACCATTTCGGCTGAATACTGTTGGCTGCAATTCCCTCCTCAATCAATCGTTCACGATGCAGGAGCATACGCGATTCCGCCATTTGCCAGCTCGATCGTGGGTTGCTCCACAGTCGTTCTGCGTGAGCGCTTAGTCTGGGCCAAAGACGATTATCCAACGTGTGACTATCCGACTGTTCCGTCCAGAGAGCAGCTTCTCCACCTAGTATTTGCTGTGCGTAAGGTCCTCCAATAGCCATCAGGTCATTGTTGTAAACTTTTTGCCAGCCAATATAAGGTGCGCACCAGTTGCTACCATCTGTTACCCATCCGGCAAAGCCACAGTCCAGATAGAGAGCATCATAGTTCGACATGATCAGTCGGTAACCTTTCTCTAGCAGATTGGCCACCTTGCTATCGTTGCCCATGGTCCATACCTGTATGATGTAGCGATCTTTGTTGAGATACTTTTCGAGGTAGGGCGACTCGGTTAGCTTGCTCGTCCACATGATGATCGGTCGCTTATCGCCTTCGGGTAGTGTTTTGTCCAATCGCGTTAGCGCCTCGGTTTGGAAATAATTCCACAGCTTCATAAAGTCTGCTTCCTGTAGGCCCCATTCCTGTTCGTTCATCCAGTTCTGAATGCGGACCGTAGCGTTCCAGCATCGAATCGAAACCTCATCACCTCCCATGTGGAAAACATCCGAACGGTTAAACATGACGTTCATCTCACGGTAGACATCCTCCAGGATGTTGTACAAGGCGTCCTGAGTAGGATCGAGCTGACCACACGGTGGCTCAACGCAATAGTTCTCCCACGGCTGATAGTTGAAGCATGCCGTCACACCAAGCTTCTCCCAACCCTCGCCTACGTGTGCAGGCGCATCCAGCTCCGGTATAATACGGATACCGCGTTCGAGCGCATATTGCACCAGTTGCCGTACGTCTTCCGCCGTGTACACATCCCGCCTGCTGTATGCTCCGTAGGTGTGCAATGTAGGACGGGATAATATGACTAGCGGGAAGCTTTGCGAATCTGTTATATGCCAGTGGAACACGTTCAGTTTTACCATCGCCATGCCATCGATCGTCCGGCGGAGCGAGTCCAGGTCGATGAAGTTTCGGGAAGTATCGAGCGCTAGTCCACGATGGGGATATGCCGGAGCATCGGATACCGTTGCCTTGGCAACCATTTGCAACTCATTCCGAATGTTATCGTACAGTACAAACTGGGACAACGTTTCCAGTCCGTGTCTTGCTCCGAAGAACGTTTTAGCCATTATGGTAGCCAGGAGTTCACCATTCTCGCCGGCGCCAACCGTTAACTTGTAGCTTTCATCGGTTGCGTAGTTCAGCGTGAGTGAATCATCTTCCACATTAATTTTAATGCGCACTGATTTACCTCCACTTTTCACCGTGTTTTCTTGTGCTCTCGTTTTTATCTGCTTCCGGAACCGTTCTTTGTTAGCCTCCCAGAGACTAACCAGGTTGTGGAAGTTTTCATTCCATTCGAAGCTCAACTGGTCCGGATCGATGTGAGCTAGATCGTTGCCCACCTTTAGTTCGCCGGATGGCTGTGGCCACAGTAATCCCGCGCCATTACCACAGAATAGACGACATGCCGGGAGACTGATGGCTTTCTCCAATGGGAAGGATGTTTCAGATATTGCTTTTTTAACGCAACGATCGTTTACGCATTGATATCCCCAAACGGCTTGACTGTAAAAGAGAGAAGGAAATGAACAGCGAGTGAAATACAATTATAATATGAAGCACTTCATATATTCCTTATAATCTGTGATAACGATACCTTTCGCGGTTATTTTTTTGTTTCGGTAGGGCGAGCGAGACGGCTACAATGATACAAATTCCGACGGATACCGTGCCTATTACAAACCATTTCTGTGTAAAACTCATATTTCCACAAGATGACCAAATATTTACACTGTAACGCAGCTGATAGCAGCACCGATAGTGTTCAAGTGATTGAACATTACTGAGCCTCCAGTAATGGTAAATGTTTGCTTCTAATCCTTATAATTGCATTACAGAGGAATGCAAGAAGTGGAAAGAAGATAGAAAACGTAGAACTCTACATACTATCGGTCTATAAAATACTTACCCTTGAGAAACCACCATTCTGGTGCAGCCAAATAGTCCAATCAATGCGAAAACAACGAATCGTATCGGATTCATTGTGTTACCGTTGGTCTGCTTAAATGCTGTAAGGAACACAGATAAGATGAAATAATCATCTGTCCAGCTCTCGTGGTCGCATTTTTATTGTTCCACCAGGGAAGTGCTTTGAAAACTTAGATACTTAGATAGTAACCTTGAGCAGTAAAGGGCGGAACTAATGCACAAACTTTCACTTAGTAATCGCTCCCTCCTAGCTGTTGGTAGGAACTGGTACAGACTTCGGTGGTGTCTCGGTGGTTAACGAACCTTTAACAGGGTGCGCTTCCACCGTATGCTGTTGTTTTCCGACGCTGCTGACGAATGATGTGGGAGTCAATCAGGGAACTGATTTTTATTGGAACCGTCTTCTTTTTACCAACCGTAGCATTCCTACCGCCTTTCCACGCGTTGAAGTTGTTCCAGGTCTTTGTACGATGGCCGGTTTCGGTATTGTAGAGATTTAATTTGCACTGCCGATTACGTGCTCACATCACCCCAAAACCGGTTTCGTCTGGGTAAGCTACGCGAGCTGTCCTGATTATTTTATTTTTTATCCATCTCCTTGCTGACTCTGGTACTTGAAATATTGTTCGATACTTGGAGGGCACGGAGGCAGATGAGTAGTCGAAAATGAACTAAAAACAATCAACGCTACAAAATAAACAACGTCAGCTGCGTGCTCACGCATTGCAGTGATTTCATGGGGGCACGACTTGCAAACCTACCCAAACGATGAGGTTGTTTATGAAGGTTAGCTGAGAGGACAGAAATTGAGAGTAAAGAGAAATTTATTACAGGCACATAAACGATTAAATCGCAAATGTTACTAACATTTCCAGCACCAATGACAAGAGAGGTAATAATAATAAAATGCACAAAAATGCGTTTGTTGAACCTAAACTGGTTTTTAACAATAATATTAAAAAAACGGCATGAACAACGAAATGAACGAACGCGTTCTTTTGAATTTTTATACATCGAGAGCATGTGCGAGAGCGAATATGCGAAGAGAGCAAATCGTTCCGGGAGAGCAACTCAACTGACAGCCATTCTGCTGTCACTTTTTGGCAGCTGCTGTTCTATCCTTTGTTTACGTTTGCACTTCACGTAGCAGTGATCCAAGAAAAATATAAGTTTAATAGTGAATTATACGAAATTGTTGCCTTTAATATCGTTAAGAGTGTAGCAAATCGTGCCAAGATGGATCCTGCACTCTTACGCGAACGAGAAGCCTTCAAACGGCGGGCGATGGCAACGCCTACGTAAGTTCCGAATGTTTTGATTCAAGGGTGTGTGCGATTGCATGATCATGTTCCTAACTAATTTTGAGGCTAATATTACAGCGTCGAAAAGAAGGCAAAAACTGAAAGCTCGTTTACGGCACCGAAGGACATTAAAAAACCAAGGCCCGCCAGTGCTGCACCGAAAATTGATGCCACTAAGTATGCTCGGGATTGCAAACGGGAATGGAGATGGAACTTGGAAAGATGGATCACTTTCGAAATGGTTCTCCTTTTTCAGTTATAAAACTATGACCGGCAGTTCCCAGTATCGCTTCGGAGTGCTGGCAAAGATCGTGAAACATATGCGTACCCGTCACCAGGAAGGTGATGACCATCCTTTAACGCTAGACGAAATTCTTGATGAAACAAACCAGTTAGATATCGGATCATCCGTAAAATCGGTAAACGTGGCATCTATTCTTTCATAACGAAGCTTTCTTCATTGAAACAATAATTGTTTTCTGTTTGTCTACGATGTAGTGGCTCCAAGGAGAAGCACTGCGCAACAATCCCAAAATCGAACTAACGCCGGACGGGCGATATTTGTTTAAATCGGTATTCAAAATCAAAGATGGCAAGACTCTTATGCGCTTGCTAAAACAACACGATCTCAAGGGACTGGGTGGGGTGTTGCTGGATGATGTGCAGGAATCATTGCCTCACTGTGATAAAGTGTTGAAAAATAGAGCATCAGAAATTATCTTTATCACCCGGCCGAATGATAAGAAGAAGATTCTGTTCTACAATGATCGGACGGCCAACTTCCAAGTGGACGAAGATTTTCAGAAGCTATGGCGTGCTGTCACGGTGGACGCTATGGACGATGCGAAAATTGACGAATATCTGGAGAAACAGGGCATCCGGTCGATGCAGGACCATGGTCCGAAGAAACCATTGCTGCCGAAACGTAAAAAGTTGGCCAACAAGAAGCGTCAGTTTAAGAAACCGCGTGACAACGAACATTTGGCAGATGTACTGGAGACGTACGAGGATAATACACTCACGCAGTCAAATGCGGTACAGGAAATCAAGCAAAACAATTAAACGAGACCTCGATGTCTTATTACGTTCATTAGCACATTTGTGACAACCAGAACACGAATCATTTTAGAAACTAGTGGACCGAATATGAATTCCAATGTTTTTTACACTCCCTGATGAATTAATAAAACGAAATAAAAACTCAAACTTAATTTTGCATACAAAATTAAAACTAGTTTTATTGTTTATTTATGCCCGCAATAAATCATATTTTAAAAGCCTGTTTTCATCGGAGAATTCAGTTTGTTTGAAAAATACATGACAGCAGAGCTGTCCTTTGCCCTATTTCTGTAAGTTGAATTATTATCTTATCGTTGCACATTACCTTCAACAGATGAGGTGAGCAAAACCTGTTTACTTATTCCTTCTAACCGCCTGTCCTTGTTACGCGTGATCTCAACTGCAAAGCCTGACTTGTAAAGCTCAACAACATGTCAAGATCAAACAATTTCACGGGGGAACGAATGCATTTTATGCTCGAAATCCAATACAAACTTACTTGGTTCAATAAATACATTTTCTTTGTTTTTTGATATGAAATTGAACTAATCTACATCTAATTTGCGGAAACTGCCGATCATTCCCGCTTCAGTTGAATTACTCTGGTGTTTTAACAATGTGCTCTGTTTCTCATCCAACTTCATTTCGTCTAAGGCTAGTATGTCGTTCCTGTAATTGTCCAGCGTGTCTTTAAGCTGTCGCTTCAGGTCCTCTGTCTTCTGTTTCCCACCGTATTCCTTCGGCAGCAGTGACAACAGATTGGTTTTGGTGACAAATTCTTCCACCGAACGGTAACACTGTAGGGATTTAAAAATTAAAGTATCTTTTTCGTTCGACATCTTTGTGAAATCTGTTCACTTACCTTTAGACGACTTCGCAGCTTTTCACTGCAGCAGCTCATAATCCATTCGCCAACGGTTGCGCCGAACAGCGGTAAATTAACCACGTGCACCTCCTTCACACGGATCGGGAAGGCGTTCGTAACACAATCGATAAAGTTCTTAATATCCGTCAATGACCATTGAGCAAATGCTCGCATCGGAATGTTGGTATCATCTAAGATGCACACAATGCCGGCTATTTGGTTTAGCTCGTCAGCAGAAAAACTCTCAATTAACATCGTAAAGAAACGGATCTGTTCGGTCACATCGAACCTGTCTATATCAAGATTAGCATATCGAATAAGATACACAGTCCGGCCCGAATCATCACGACCAAGCGGTATCACGAACTCACTGTCGATCATAACCTTTACCCACGGTACGGCAGTGTCCAATTTGCTGTACCATGCGGGAAACCGTTGCCGGGAAACTAGATAACGCTCCAGCGTTTCACATGCGCCCATGTGGGAAAATTTGCGAACTCGCAGGAAACGCAACAGAAAGTTAGCATCTGTTCGGCATGTCTTTATAGCTGGATTTTTAGCAATCCACTCACGCATTTGCTGCAACGCCTGTTCGGCGTTAGCTTGATCCTCGCGTAGCTCATCTCGTGCAATTTGTCGGTGCAACGATGAGCTTACGGGTTGATATTGATAGCACTCTAGCTTTCGATCGGTCGACATGTTCTGATACAAATAAGCACTGTGAACAGGATAGGAGTATACTGCAACCTAGCGCTCAGAACGTTGAAGGCTAACTGATGCGTTCGACTCGGATATAGTTACACGTTTACACACTGTCTTTGTGTAAGTCAGCAATGTTGGCCTTCATGTGATCTCTCTACATCTACGGAGTGCGTGCATAACACAATGCTTTGCAAGTTGTTTCCCTTGTGAGAAACGTTTACTTAAACGTGTTTTAATTAAATGCAGTATACACGGTCTATATTCACTTGCGATGAGAATATCGATACGTAATGTTAATTTATTTTCAAATAAACTCACAGCTTTTTTTTTCTAAATTCATGTTACAAATTACTACAAGAAAAGCAAACAAATCATTCATTACGATAGTTTTTCATTACATTAAAGTGGCCGTTTCGGTATTCAATGATCAGCGAACGATTAGCACATGTTTAAGCGCTTAAACATAGCGCCGGCTGCAATCTCGTCCGGTGTTACCCCTTCAAAGTTCCACCGTGACGAATAGTAATCCAAATCGATCTCCATTCGATCAAGCCCGAGCACTACCTCGTGGTATTCTTCGAAGAGCTTCCACAGTGAACGATTCGCGTTGTCCAAATCCAGCGATCCTCCGTACAGTGCAGGTTTTAATGATGGTTCGAAATATTTTTCCAGCTCACCAACCGTCGAGAAGCACTGGGTAGAATTAAGCAAAGTTACTTTTAATCTAATACAGGTATATTTCAAACACTTACACTGATTTTCTCCCGCATCTTCGGGTTCGCAAATGACAAGAATGTGTCGACGATGGAAGTACCACATTTTGGTAGCGCCGCCGAATGAATATCGCTGTAGCGTAGCGGGTATGCGTGGCTATACGCCTCCATCATGATTTTCAAATCAGAAATACTCCATTTTTCAAAGATGTTTGCGGTGCTATCTTGAAAGTCAATCAGAATGTGACAACCTCCAATCTGAAACTCTTCAACCTCGAGCAACGTCTCCATAAGCATCGCCATAAAGCGAGCATCCTGGGAAGGACTGTTCCTTCCATCGAATCTACCGAAGCGCGAAAGTCCCACTAGTCGGCCGGTAGAATCCCAACCAAGGAAGATAAAGGGACCGTTGTGGAAAATGTCCTTCATGATCGGATCGGTATAGTCCAGGTTCTTGAACCAGCTCGGATACAGCTCCCGTAAGGTCAGATAACGCTCCAGTGCCTCACATGCCATAGGAACTGAGAACTGACGGTAGCGTAAGAATCGCAGCAAGAACTTCGCGTCCGTGCGACACTTGAAAATGTACGGGTTTTCTGCAATCCAATCGCGCATTTCCGATAAAGCTTTTTCACGTACGGCATCATCCTCGCGGAGCTCTTGCTTGGCCATCTCACGATATAGCTCGGAAAGAGTGAACTTGTACTCATCATACACCTTTGGACACTTGTCCACGGAATAAGAAGTGAGCAATGGCGCCATGTTAACGAGCAATCGAACACTCCACTGGGCAAAAGTGAAAAAGATACTGTTCGTCTTTAGACCGACATCGTTCGGAAGTAAATTTTTAAACTTTAAAGAACTAAGAAGTTATCAATTTGACCTTAAATTGAAACATGTGGTACGATAATTGGGAATGGCATGGTGCTTATCAGTTAAGGAGGTCACAACAACAAGAAGCACGTCGGATAGATTGTAAATAAACTGAAGCAAAAGTGATGTGATTTATTGCAATTTGAATATTTGTACATACCTACAAATCAGAACATGCACATAATATGGTACCCATTATTTTTGAACATTTTTACATTTTACCTTTGTATTTGTTCGGTTGATACATCTAAAAATATTATTAAATCTTAGACCACGTAGACAAGAAGAAAGTACGAGCTAGCTGGAGAGATAACACCAATTCGTGTATAATATATTAAGCTTTTAAAACAATTATATATTATAGGTTTTATATTGCTATTGCTTGCTCTTTATTACTAAATATTGCGCTTTATTACAATTATGACTACATGATTTGCAAATCTATCCATCTTTTGTAACTTATTTATAACACTATGCCGTAATCGAAGTTAATAATAGTTTTGAATGTTATTCATAAGTTAAACTATCTATTAAAGTTAAACTAAACTATTAAACATAATATTAAACTAACTATGTTCCAAAGTCAACAATTCGTCTTGATTGACTTATAACATATGTTATTATTTGGTAGGTTTGATCAATACCTATAACTTACCGAGAGACTTAGATTCAGCCATGTATAGAGGAGATAACATATTGAAATCCACACATGGCATTTCCTTAACAATGTATCTTCTACACGCTAATACATCGGCACAACATTGCCTGAAGTTCGATTGTAGGAGAACTTGCTATTGCTAAAATACAACTTTAAGGCTAACCACGAACAAATTTAACCTTCCATAATGCGTATAAGAATTTTTAAAGGAATACGGCAAACATCATATGCTGCCACCATTAGCCTTTAGGAGAAATTTGTAGAAGAAAACAACCAAAAACTCGCCTAACGAAAGATATGGTCATCAAGAATAAACAAAACCAGCCATATATTTAACAATAAAAAAAATAACCACGACTCAGTTACTTCTAACTGACTTTCACGATTAACTCAATGCTCAACATGATTAACTGAAGGCTCAATTACAAGCCCTCGATAGGGAGTTCCAAGAATAAATAAAAATTTGTTTGCCAAATTTTCAATTTGACTCTATACTTTATAAATCTGGTGTAATATATGGTTCAACATAGCATTGTACCATTGTGTTTCGTGCCAGACAATAAAATCATAGAACATGCAATAAACCTATGTGCCTTAAACACTATTTATTTTACAGAACGAATGAAGTTTGGTTCCTTTTTCCAATAATATGTATGCGTATGCCACTACTCCTACTACTCATATAATACACATAATCATTTAATCATATACACAATATCATTTAATGTTTAATTGGGCTAGCATGGTTCCAGCGACTGCTTCCTCGGTCAAAACTTGTTCCGAGTCCCACAGGGTCGCGTAATGTTCCACATCGATCTCCATGTCATCTAATTCCAGAATAACCTGTCGTTGGTCTTCGATACGTTTCCTGAATTTTCGACTCAATTCATCGAAATCAATCGTTCCACCGTATGTGGTCGGTTTACATGAATCTTCAAAATGTTTCTCCAGCTCCGAGATCGACGAGTAGCACTGAAATGTGAACATAATATTTTGGAGATATTATATCTATACGAAACTACGCTTAAAAAGACGAAAAAAGTACTTTGATTTTTTCACGCAATTTTGGATTTGCGAATGAGAGAAACGTTTCAATCACTGGAACAGCAAACTTTGGCAACTTTGCGGTATGGATCTCTCCGTAGCGTATAGGATACGATCGACTGTACACATCCATGATGATTTTCAGCTCGCTTAAGCTCCACTTTTCAAAGTTATTAACTGTGGTATCTCGATAGTCAACAATCACTTGACATCCCCCAATCTGGAACTCTTCCCACTCGAGCACCGTTTCCAACACCATTGCCATGTATCGAGCATCCTGCATGGGGCTATGCTTGTCCCCGTTAAACCGCCCAAATCGTACGAGAAACACGGCCTGGCCTGACCCATCCTGACCGAGGTAAGTAAACGGT
>KI423304.1:0-22709 GCA_000473375.1 Anopheles culicifacies
CCTCGCCGATGAGGGAAATACTGCTAGCGCGCTTGAAGAAGAGCAAATAATGTGAGTGTCACCACCCCCCACCTCCCCCCGCTCAGTAAAGAGGGCCTCGTTGGTCCAGGGGGCCTCGTTGGGCACCCCCCCCCCGCTCTCAACATGGACGGATGGAACCGACATGGGCCTCAAACACAGGGGCCTCTGTCTCTGCCTAGGTGTCAGCAGTTATACCCCCCCCCCCCCGCTCACAAAATTTGCGTTGCGAGCCTACTCTACATGGGCCTCCATAACCAATCCGCTCGGGACCCCCTACGACTTTGATCCGCCACTGCCTTTATGAAATTGTCAAACAATCTAAAGAAAGATAACTCTCTTTGTATACACCCCGAATTTGAATAAATCCTCGAAGTTCCGTTGCGTAGTTCTTTGAGGATGGATTCATTAGTACTTAAAAATAAAACGCACTGTACATAATAATGTGATGAAATATAAAACCAGTCAAGTTAATATCTTCCTGCGTAAGAAAATATGTCATACAATTTGATTTTGCTTTTCGTAAATGATTTAACAGTCGGGTTTTTAAAGACACCAGCCTGTTGAATGGAATGTTGGGATGAATAAATTGAGTCCTTCTCGGACCTAAACTTTGATTTCGTAAATAAAAATTTATTGAATTGGACGGGAACTTAACCGTCCTCGCAGTGAACTAACATAATTCGATTGAAATTGCAGGCATTCCTCTACGATATATCATTGTAGTAGATTCCACGCACATCGCAAACACACTCGAACCCCTAACGGGCTACAGACGGTGAACCCTTTTCATAAGTTTACCGGGAAAACCTTAAATTGAATAATCCCTCGATCAAATTCAATCACTTGTGCCCATGTTATTGTGTACTGGGGATGGTGACCGCATTCCACCGAAGTCCATCGCGTACGCATCGTTTTTCGGTGTCCTTATTTGAATAATTCTTCGATCGTTAATAATAGAGCTCGCATGCGAACGATTTGGGACAAACCTTCGCATGGGATTAAAACACAATCGCAAAACACTTCAGGTATTTCCAAGTACCAATGTCGTTCCATGGAATTTCCAACATACGGAAATGCGCAATCCATCAGACGATGTTAGCCTTTCCATCGCTTTGCAGCAAGAGATATACCCGCAGGATAAAACAAAAACTAAATAATTTAATAATTTATCTTGTGGTTTCAACTATACACACCACAAAAACGAGCCCGATTTGAAAGTGTAACCTACATAAAACAGTACTGCATTTACAAACTTGTAACGAAGAAAATCAATACAAGTACGAGCCGGTAAAGTACAACAACTGAGCAAAGCACTTCCGACCAGATTCATTGATTCCGATGCTTCCGATTCCCCCTCCGAGATCCGCACGTACGAAAACAAACAAACCAAAGCACGGAAGGCAATGGAAAACTTTGTCATTCTACTCGCTTTCAAGAGTTTCCTCCCGAACCGGCAAGTTTCATTTTATGCTCGACAAGAACATATTCCAAGTCTTGCACGTCGACTTACCAACCTGCTGTGTAGCGAAAGGTACCCTCTTGCCGCTCGTAGTAAAAACTTAAAATCCCGTCAAGGCAGTGGAAAAAAACTTTATCTCCGTGGATTTGGTTTGGTTGCTGTCTTGTTATTTTTTCTCCTCCATTTGTTTTTATTCAACTTTAATTTCATGCTTGAAAGAAAAAAAAACACCCACACACTCACAGCAGCAGCTTCAAAACTTTCCATTTCAACAGAAAACCATTGCGCGAGTGGCACTGTTAAATTATTTCAATCGCTCAATAATAGACTACCCGACCGCACGTACGCGCACACCAAACGAAAATGTCTCTCTTCGGGAGTGAAAATTTGAAACAAATTGTCCACTCAATTTGGTCGATGGAACTTGCTTTATTAACTATGCATAACCGATGGTAACGGATACGTAAGACACACGGCCCTAAGAAATAGCGGCCCGACAAGATACACACTGACCCAAAACACTTACCGTCGGAGCTATTAACTTGATTGGGCTTACTATTTTGCTCACCGTGCAGCGAGGAATGACGAAAAAATCAAATAATATAAAAAGAAATTGCCCCACTCATGAACCGCAAAGCCGCCTCGCCAGCCTGCCCGGTCACTCAATTATTCAGTGCGCTTGTCCCGAGAGTTGCAATTATTGTTCCGCTCTATCCAACGAGACTCGTCTGGCAAAAGGGACGGGAATAAAAAAACATGCCCTCCTCAACATGGAAACGACAAATAATAGATCACAAATAGCTTCTAAAGGTAGCTCGAAAAGCAGGTCAGATAAAAATACACTTCGTAGTGCTTTCGCTCGCAACGCTTTCGAAAAACCGTACGCTATTTGGATGATTGAATGAGATAAAATGCAATCTCGTGCACTGTTTGGAGTTGCATCGTTATAACAATGACCTTCTGAACGACATCATCAATTACAAACACAAACACGCCCTACCTATAGAACACATCTGTTGGGAACGGTTCGGGTATTTTGAATGTCACTTATGCCACACAGAATGTCCGTACACATCATAATGGTGGTAATTTACTGCCAAAATTATTAACATCGATAAACCAAACACCATATTATTATTATCATGGTAAATGAGCGGTTAATTGAATTCTGTCAAAGCATTCGGGGTACCGAAACAGCTTGTAGCTTATTAAAACATGCCATAAAGTTGATGGGAAACAAGTTTACAGCGTACTCCATACACACTTTTTTGTTCCCAAGTTTTGTTTTATTCTCATGCATAGCCCATCTCGTCCTTCTTCCACTACCAAGCTAATGAAGAAAACAATACATAAACCCCCCACAGTATTCAGCGAATTTATACAGCTGATGAATTTATGCCACACAGTATGGGAAATTCGTACCAGCTGGAACTACTGCTCACCAGGGTAACGCAAGCAAGCAATAATATGCAAACGAACGCCTTGAACGGTACCGGAACGAACAAACAGCACGCACTCATTACAAACTGATTTACGAATACAAACTTGCATAGCGTGAGTTTTTCTTCTCCAACAACGATCTAAGAACAAGCAATACTAGCTTGTTAAGCAAGGCTATAAAACACCTCAATCGATTAATTTATACAAACCTAGAACGGTAAGTTACCTAAGGTCCACCAGGACAATAGCTTAATATGCCTTTATTAAGTGTAATTGATACAAAATGGTTACAATTAGTTGTACATGAACGGTTTACACAACTACTTTTTTGTATTTTATATTTATTAAATTGTTTTGCTTTAATTATTCTTGTGAAGTAAAAAGCATTACACTCGTCAGTCTCCGATAGACTAGTCTTGTCATTAGAATGGCACCGTACAACCATCCAGTGAAGTCATTTCTGAGCGTCTACTTCAAGGCGCAAAGAGGCGTGATAGACTCAAACTGAGATGTAGCGATGGCGTTGCTATGTCCTCCTCGAAGTCAAGGATAATGGTTTGGTAGACGATGGCATTCGACCGTAGACAGTTTAGACGACTTTTGCAGCAGGCAAAGATCGCCAAGCGGTTGTAGCGCCTGATAAGTAAGTAAGTAAGTAAAGATCGCGAAGTGGTTGTAGTGACGAATAAGTAAGTTGTATACTTAGTTTCTCATGATAATTTGGGTACTTGTGCTACAACTTCTGTTAGGTATCACACCAAGGGATTGGTCTAAAATGGCATCAGGGTCGTTCTTCCGAACGCTAGACTGATTATCTTATTATGAGCAATGACGGATTACGTGTCTTGCAGACCCTAAACGGCATTGAAATTAAGGGCTTAATAGAACTTGACAACTGATTATGCCAGTACTACTTTCCAAACGGGTAGATCGTTGCGGCTCCCCGCATGAAATATTCTTCGTATTCTATGTTAAATAAGAGCTCCGAAAGTGGCGTAGATATGGGTTTTTGGGCTAGTAGATCGCAGATTCTTTAAATTGATTCCCCAATTCCTGCATGACTATTTAGCTTTGGATGATTCTACACATCTCTAATGTCTTGTGTTGAATTTGAGACTTTGTTTCTTAAAAGCAGTGATGTCCTCGCACTAGCAGTGAGCCAGAGTTCTTACAGACCATTTACCAATAATTACCGATTTACCGAAGTATATACGAAGCACTATTCCTATCATCGAATCGGATCAATAGAATGATGATAATGTTCCAACTCTTCATGCTTGCATGGATCTGAAAAGGACTAAATTATGTTATGGGTAATTTAAAATCCAACAATATACTCCAATGAATCATACGATACAAATGAAAAACTACGAACTAGCCTAAGCATACACAATGGCATCAATGAAAAAACAAGCTTCAAGGAGGACATTCGTCACCAGCAGCATAAGTCGGGACCCCTCAACAGACAGCTTACCAAATAAAATATGCCTGATCTGACGATAAGGACAATGACGGCGGATTTATTTGCAGATGAGTCTGTGACTGTGTTCCGCATCGTGTTTTAATAGAATTGAAAAATAAATTTGAGTAACAACAACGTATACGCAACACGCAGACGAACCACATGATAAGCTCTAGGCTATACGTATGTTTTGCCTGTGTTATTTTCCTTTTAGCTCCTTTTTATTTGGACAATGGTTCACCTGATTGTCAAGAGTGCAGCTTAACCGGAGTATTCTGTTTGAATAATCCTTTCTAGCAGCAAAAGCCGACAAAAAGGCAAACCAATGCCAATCGGTATGGGAAGCACAATTGCGGTTGCTGAAAGCTACGACATAAACTCACTCATGAACGTTCTGTAAATCTACCCACGATTCTCAGAAGATGTACCAGGCGAAGGTGGAACTGCACCAGCCACTGTGGTACAAGGACCTTTTCATGCCGGGAAATTGTAGATGATTATAGGCACTCAATGTGGATGTTTGTGAAAGAACTATTGTCGGAACATTGTGAAGTCAATCGATGAACCGGATAGAAGAGATTGCTGTTCTTTTGCTGCTTGGAGGAACATTGATAAATAGCTAACTAAATCAAAAGCTGTTTCCACCGGTACGGTAGCATCTCTTAATTGCTATCATGTGAGGAAGCAAACATTGTAGAAATGCTTCAAAATCAGCACATTCTCAAGTGCTTGTGTGTCTTGCAATAAATTATCTATACTATTTACGTACGTGTGCTCCGGTATCCGTATAATTACGCAACGATGTATCGTATTGTGGCATAACCTTACGTAGTACGTAGTTGCCTGCTAGAGACAGCCGGATTAAACATATCTTAAACGGTACTGATAGTCTTTTATTGACATCGGTCGTAATCAAATCATTCCCATCTCCTATTGCAACATGCTGACTCACATACCTGGCCCGAGAAAAAGGTCGGTTTTGTTTCGTTTCGACATCAACCGAAAGGTCTTTACCCAAAGGCTGTACCGTTGAATTCTAGTTTTCTAAATCGATTCTTACACCTTTCGAACATGATTTGCAAAGCGACAGTGGAGGTAAGAGACGTTCGATCGACATTCGCCCGTGCCATTTCCGCTTAGCAGATAAGCAAACGTTCTCAATTGCGTAAGATATTTATGAAAACTTTGCTCCCAAAAAAAAGGCTGACCGCTTAGCAGCAGCCTGGTGGTCGACCACGACGTACAATCCACTACTGTGCTGCTTGCAGCTGCTTTGGCCTCTTCTCACATCGCATTCCGGTATCGATAAATCACTCGGTTGGCCGCGCCGCCGAGGTTCATTCGACTCCCGCTGGGCACAGTATGGCTGCCCACAAGTCATAAATTTCACTTTATTACAAGGTCCGGCCAAAATCGCCCGGTTCAATGGACCGGACCCCCCGGCGTGGCCATCGTCGACACCATCTTGCACAAATGGGAAAGGTGCGATCTTAACGTATACGTTTGTACTGAAGTTGGACGAACGGTAGTAACAGTCGAAGATGATAGCGTAGCCGTAGTGCCAAGCGTTCTTTTTTTTATCGTCCACCATCAACTGGCCCAACACCTGAGTGCTTTCTTCCGGAATCAACGCAATCAGAATGCATTGTAGCACTCGGTGGCGTGTTGTGCGTGTTACATAAAATGCGTTGTAAAAGCATTTCGGTAAGATTTTTCGAACATGTTCGGACATCTTTTTTTTTTCTTTTTGTAAACTATACATGTGTTAATGCTTTGTTTAGTAAGCTAGCGGTAACGGCTGTAGCTACTATATGTATGTTTCCCATGTATGTTTTTTTTTTAAATAAAGCCCAATATTACAAGCAGGGCCTATTTTATGGAATTTTATACATACATGCTCAACAAAACAATTGAAACATTTAATTTTAACAAATATATTATTCAATACCAGTGCTTGAGTGTACAGAGACATGAAAATATTTGAACACCAGTGTATTAATTAAATACTATAATCAAAAAAATACTTCATACGATCACTTGGGCAATGAAGACGCCGAGAAATAAATAAATAAAAGACGTTTTTAATTAATTCATAATAAATTGAGGATATAATAAATCTAGCGCCATGTCATACCGGCCATGTCCGAATATAAGTATTCCTCAATAAGTTATTATATCGATTATAATTAAATTTCCAATAAAATTCCCAGTTTCCCAGTTTCTTAGAAACGTAACTTCCATGGTAGATTTTTCAATATGTTCAAAAGAAACCTCTTTCAGGAGGATTTATTAGACTTTAAATTCTTGAATTATGAAATAAATATATTGTTACTGGCACGTTGAAGAAATAGAAATTACACCTTACAAAAAAATATTTTATACTAAACACCCAAGATTACCACTAATAAATATCTCAAGCAAGTCAGTCAGTTCGTCATAAAAAATAGATATTTCAAATTAAACAGCAATCGAAACAGGATGTATTGCATTGGCTTATTTACTAAGCAATGTTAGCAACTACCCGAGAACCCGAGAACCCGAGAATTTGCAAATAAACAATCAGATTCAAAGCAATGAGATAAAATCATGGAAGAACATTAACGAAAGTAGGTTATATTCAAATCAAAGAAATACCATACACATTGTAGTAAACGACGAAGTAATGCTGGTAAATGGTAATGCGTGGTAATGCTAATGCAAATACCACTATGCAGTATAACATCCTACCTGTGAATTATTAAAATGCGTTCAAAAATAAATAACACAAACAAAAGAGCTGCAAAAGCAGGGGAATATTGTATAACAATGGAATATTTTTTTTACAAAAACATTGAAGAGTACCAAGCATTGAGCAACTTTGTATAAACTAAATTCAACAATTAAATCAACATACGACTGTGATATTATGATTAGCAAATTAGAACAAAAGAAGAATGGAATAAAGGATTATATTTTATTTCATTATAAAACGACGATATGAATGTAAAATATTATTTAGTTTCATCCGTTATTTATTTCTAAATTGTTTAATTTTAACTACAATTCATCTCTAGTGACTGTAAAATACCAAAATGAACTCAACATTATGTTATTGGACCTTGTTCAGTATTACACAAATGTCTGTCAATCATCTTTACTTACATTGTTCGTTGCATTATCTATAATAAATTGTAATCCGCATTAATCCTGTTCTTTTTGTTTAACCGAAACAATGGATCTAACACACATACCTTTACCACTAGACTTACGAATGCTTCCGTGAATGGGTTTGTTTACACAAACAACAAGATTCCTATTTAATGTATGTGGCCATTGTTTAGACGAGTGGCGTTACGCCTTAGCGCATATCACACAAAAGCCCATTTCCGCGTAAAGTTCCTAAGTTACCACAACACGAACCTCTAGGGCAGATACAACAACGCAAGCACACAGACACACACGACTAACAAGCGAACGAACCAAAACTTTCCCATACGAACACACCTGGTCGAATGGGTTTTGGTGTGCATGTACAATTTGATTTCAAAATTGTATCGTCCTATGTGTCTCCTGGCGCTACCTGGTGGCCATTTGCTTGTGGCTGACAATTCTGTTGGGGGTTTTTTGGAGGATTTCCAGTTAGTTCGAAGACCGAAAGGGCAACGCGTTTGCACGAGCCCTTTTTTACGTAAAAAAAAGAAAACAAAATCCTCCGACCGGAGTTTCTCGCTCACTCGCTATCTCTGTCTCATCCTCACATTTTGGCATACCACCACCGAAGGCCAAACAGACAAACACACTCGCTCCGTATGCTGCTCTGACCGTGCGACGGGACTGAACGAACTGCATGAATTTTAGATGAGGGCAATTTACAGTGCCTAGTTTTTTATTCATACGGAAGCTTTTCCAAAGACCATCCGAACCGATCCACTCGGACCGGCCCCGTGCCAGGGATGGTTTGGATGCCGGGCCAGAACTTTACCAAAAACCAAACAAACGACCAAGCGGGGGCACAATCCGTAGCGGGAGAGGGAGGAGAAAAAAATCTCCTTCACAACCGATATTGACTTGAACCGGACCGGAGACCGCAGTCCGGAAAGTGTACGTGAAAAATGAACTGGCTCGAACAGAACTGATAGCGTACCGCTCTTTCCGCGAACTTGACCCCCACATCGAAACCACCTTTTTTCCCATGCTCCCCATACCAACGATCATCGGTTCTATGCCCCGATGCGTACGTTTGGCTCTTGACATTTTGACTTTTCACCCGAATTCAGTTGAAGGGATCAAATAATGGGTGGAAGATTTGAACTGAAGTGCGTTTCGCACTCGTTCAGAATACTTTCGTGGGTTTGTGGATGCTTGCACATATCTGTATCGACAGATTCCACGCGAATACCGTGCGTTAGTGTGTGTGCACCTTTATGAGCTCTTACACGGGCAACCATAAAGAAGCGACCGCTGGATTAGAGCGTCGCGCGTAAAAAAGAAGCTTCCCACCCGAAATGCTTGCCGAATACGACCATTCTCGTAAAGTGGTAAAAGTTATGCACATCGTACGGGGCTCGCACGGTTACGTGGTGTGCCGGGTGATAAGGATTACGAGTTCAAGGTATCGTCCAACACGAAATTACACGTGCACACGTACTCGCAGTTTTGGCGATGTACATTCTTGACCGTACGCATCGCACGGGTGGTGTTGTTGGGAAATTGCATGTTTGAGATTCTATAGACTTTGTAGCGGAAATTTCAACGAGGAATTTAAATCATTATAATTTAGATAGAATTTTACAAAACAGTCTGATTTGCGGCTAAAATCAGTTTTTGCATTATACTGTACATTTTTATTAATTTTACAAAAAGAGAAATTACAATCAAAATCGTTACTATCTATGAGCAAATGGTAGCTAGTCACTGACGGTAGGAAATTTTCCTTATTTTATATTATTTTGATAATACCATAGCTCTGTCGTATTAAATGATAGTCTTTTTAAGTCCATATTAGACTCCCTACACAATAACTTCAATTTAACTTTTTAATAAAATAATTAAACATCAATATAGCAAATTAACACGCGTCAAGTGATCACTGGTTCTGTCTATTTCTTGTGAAGGGATGAATGGTGACTCTAATCTATCGTTTTACTGACGTTTTGAGCAAATATAAATAATCTAAAATAAGTAAAATTACTAAGAATTGTTGAATTTCATTTAATTTTGTTTTGATAGCGCGTTCAACATTATTGTGAATAAAAGTTGTTTCTGTAACACAAATCATTACCGATGATAATAATGTATGCAACATCGTTTCTCCCGAACATCGATATTTCTATGGAAAGCTATCACACCCTAATTGTCACATAACCCCATTGTATTCTATCAATATTACGGGCTCGTAATTCAGTGTCATAAATTTTCCTGGGTTCTTATAGATATAGCATGTCCCCAAAAATACCAAAAAGTAATTTTTATTGTTCATTCCTTAATTAATGATACCAGTAAAATAACTATTATGGAAGTAACAATACAAAACTAACTTATACCGCAACAAGATTTAATTTTGTTTTTACTCTCATCTTTTTAAAGTGAGCTAAATTTTAACATAAGAATAGTCTTTCAAAGCAATTTCCATCCGACACCAAAACATTTCAGAAAACGCCATTGTAATTCGATTAACTTACTGAATACACTATGCATTCTTCTGATTGTATTTATTATCATGTCCTTTTCTTATGCTCCCATTTTTACTCAGCCGCATTCCAGCACATTCAAACAAAGTTGCACAATGCACACCGTGCACACTAACCAGTCACCGGCTCACTATTCATCTGCAAAGATACTGCAGTATGAAAACGGGGGCAGCCGTTAGTGAGCACCAAATAAGAAACCCATGCCACCCTTTGACCACCTCGAAACCAGGTTGCGATGATAATCGAAATATTACAGTTTGGAGCATTTTTAGCAAACCCCACCTTGGCTACAAACGAGCTCGAAAACGGAATGCCCTAATAAGAGCACTTTCGCTCGAGTGAGGTTTGCTTGTTTTAACCATAGAACTCAGGGCAGAAACCGCTGCTTAATCACCGTGTTCGGCTTGTGTCTTGATTATGCATTCGAAGCAATCTGAAGTTTTATCTTTTGCTTTTTTTTATTATTTTCAGCAAACCCGGAGAAACCATCGTTCGGTGGTGGTGCATTTGTGCTGCTGCTTCTTGGTTGATTACACTAGTCCACACCGCAGAACAGATTATGGAGACGAAGCGCAAGAGTAAAGCTTATGGTAAATAAGTAATTGAGATGCCCTTACACTAAGTTTCGCTCATTACCATACGCTTGAAGATATAATTCATTTGTAGAACAAGATCCATACGCTTGAAGATTTAATCCATTTGTAAAACAAGGTCCATCCAACGGCTAAAGCTGTAACTTACGTATTTAAGTTCAACTTAAAAACCTATCAAATAAATTACAGAAAGAAGCAAATTAAGCAGAAAAGTGTTAAAACTGAAATTTAGGTTTGAACAAAAGTACGAAAAAATTGAATAAAAGTACGAAAGTTATGAGGAATAAACGTGATAAGAGGAGGTAGTTCGATTGTAGAAGAAGGCAAGGGGTAGATTTGAATCAAAGAAAATGGAAGAAGCAATTAAACTTACGAATACAGACAAGAATTGAATCGGTATAATAGTATGTTGAAACGGTATAATAGTGTAGGATCACGGGAACGTGAAAGGTGGAAGAGAGTGTAGAAATGAATAAGGGACAGAAGACCACAATAAAAAATGTGTCATAATTCTTTGCATCCTGTATCCACTTACCTATGAATTGACTCATAAATCATATCGCTCATAAAACTTTGATTTGACTCGTGAGTAGTGTTGAAATAAGCGAAAAACGGTTTAAGGTTATTTTTTAATAAAAGAGTTATCTCATTACAAGAAGATATCTCACAAAAAATCCTTTTTCAAAAGAAGCTCATAACTTTGCGTCACAAAAAGAGGTTACATTATAACATAACTTCATGCAGTGGGAGCGATGTTTTACCTGCACAGCACACCTAAGTGAGGTAGTGAATCACACCAATACTCGTGAGTTATAATCCTTTTCTGTGATTATCCTCTCACTCATGAATTAACTCATGAATCGTATCACTCATATCATGAGTTTAACAGTGAAACCCAACGCTTGAAAGAATTAAAATAATAAATAGTTCAGTTATGTGACTCGCTCACTCAAACTCTTAATGAGTTGTTTTTTTTTCTCATATGCCACATCGAATTGCGTGTAGAACCATCATAATTCCAAGATTATGGACGTAATTTCATTCAACGAAGAACATTTGAAAACAGTCACTGAACGCATTTCCAGATAAAATGAAAAGAACATCAGTGGGAAAACAAATAAAGGAGACTCTAAAGGCTATTACAGTCTGACTATAAGCAATAAGTGGAAAAGATATTCAGGTCATCTGCGTAAAGATAGTGCGAGATAGCGAGAAGGATAGCAAGCATAATTTTAATGAACAGAATGAAAAGAAAGCATCGAGAACTCAACCAAAATAGGAGTAAATGCTACTGTGGAATAACATATCATAAATAAACGAAAATTTCGCTCCCAGAGCACAGAGAGGAGTTCCGTGATAATGCAAATAACTTGTTCAGGATGCTTTTCTTAAGCACTGGGAAAAGCTAAGCCGATTTTATAATCGCCAGTAACATGCAACAGTAAAGATGGAGTTTAAATAAAGGAAATGCCTTTAATTCGAACATATTTAGTAAAACATTCGAAGTATTTATTTATTCAAATTAAAAGATATAAAGTAAAACTATTTAGTGACTAGCAATATTTTCTATTTAAAGTAATTATAAATAAAACTTATAGGTTCCATTCCCGAGATTCATTCCAACAGCCTAACTAATTACAAAATCAACTCATTAGCAAAGAAAAATCAAAAACCATCATTACCTTCATTTTCATGACCCACGCAATTTCCAACGGAATGGAGGTTTAGCCACTTGTTAATACTTTCGAAAATATGTCGAAAACCGGCATCTCCTACACAACAATCTTTACTGACACATTGCTTAGCGCAAGCCAACTTTACCGCTGTCTAATGATACACCCAAGTCATACCCTCGTAACAACGATTGCATGCATAACAATTTCCAGCTGGGAATACCGTTAACACCACCGCTTTCCCCACCCCGAAATGGTTGAAGCGTAATGCTGCTAGTTATGATTTTTCCTTCTGACTGATTGATTTTGATTGATTGGATATAAATTTCGAGCGAATCTCGTTATTGGCAGAATGTGAGGAAGTAATCTTTGCTTTTGCGCCCCGGCATCGTTCGCTCATTCCGGTCAGAGCTGGAAGAACAAGTTGCTTAGCTGTAGGAGAATCGTTTTTTTTCTCTCTCTTTCTGCTTGTTTATTTCCACCACCCAAATCCGCATCCGCCGGCAATGGCGAATTTATTAGAGGAAATTAGATAAAAGCTTATTTTTCGACGATTCTACACCACGCGCACGGGATCCCGGCTTCACCCTTCCAATAATCAGCTTGCACTCTCCGGGCAGGACGTGATGAACAACTTTTATTTTTCAACAGTGCCGCCAACGATCCGGCGTTTCACTGTCCACTTTCTTCATGCGAAAAGTCTGTCTACCAGCAACGTGTAGGATATTCCTTGTGCTTGTCCGTCATGCATGACTTTTCGAGATGATTATTGAATTTCTTCGATTTTGCTCCCGCAAAACTTTACTGTTGGTGACAGTTGGCGACATGGATGGGGCGAGCGGGCGAGTAAGCATGTGAAGCACAAGAAAATGACGAAATCGTTTGGAAGTTAAATTGAAAAAGTTGCTACGGGCAATCCAAGTTCATCGAATGTGATGGACGGGTGGCCTTGATTGCTGCTTGAAAGATTGAAGCAGACCAGTAGCCGGTTCGTTCTTAGGGCAGATTACGCCTTTACGGTTCGCACGTCACAGCAAGTACACCAAAGTTCGATGAAAGTGTTCACCAGCAAGGACATGCTTCAGATCGATGTTTTTGTCATTTGAATGTATGGTGAAAGGTTGAATGGGGTCATAAAATCGTCATATGTTCGAGTGAGTGAGAAATTGCAAAAAAAAAAAAACCCAACCGAAGCAATATGTGACTAGATGTTACAGTTGTGTTCAGTTTATAGATTCGATTGGTCTTTGTCAAGTATATGTTCGGTTCTAAACAGCACATTTAATTTTACATTACAAAATCTGATTACTTACACTTGAACATACTTATTTTTTAGCCTTGCTTTGTCAAATATTCAAGCAGTTTAACAAACAAAATTGGTTAAACGAAAGGTATGACCAACCAGCACAATTGACTATGAGTTTTCAGCTAAAGTCTGAATCAATGGATAAATGGAGAGCCACCAACATTTCTGCTTTCAAATGTTAAACCTTAAATTAAGTCATCAAAGAACCCAGTATCAAGTGTCGGATGCAACTCCTCACGTGTACCCTTCTATGCATAACTTTATGCTTCATTTTGCATATTTCCATTAATAACAAACTATTTGCATATTTTTCAAATGCAATCATGGCAAACCAATAAATAAAACAATCAGGTGATTGTGAATGTTGTTTGTATACCATCTTCCATTTGAAGTGTGAAGATATGTTTTTTTTAAACAAAACATATTAAAAATGGAAATAATACCTTACGAGCTGCCCCTGTGTATCACAGCGCCATCTCTGAATAAATGAGAGTCAGTTCAATAACTATTCCAAGTAAGGAGGGAAATATGTTTTGCTGCACGAAAGCATCAGTACGTGTACAGTATGGTCCGGTGAAATGGTACGAATCACACGAACGATCCACAGCGTTTACTCATCTCACCATCAAGTGTTTTCTAGGAAAACAACATCGCACACTATCACACCTTTCCAGCCAATCCCAACAACACTGACCTACACCAACCATGTAAACTACCATGCGCCTCCATTGACACGTGCGTCATTCCTCGGATGAAACACCCGGCGTCTCCATCCAGTGTGCGCATTTTGGTACGGAGTAGGGTAGATCTTTATTCAAATTTTTGAGGGCAATTTTGCATCCCAGCCTAACGGAGCAGGTGTAAGGTGAGCTTTACAAGGGGTAAATACACGTTCAATAATATTGCAACCCCCGGTGCGGAATGGAGCCTATTTTACCACGAAACTAGTGAGAGATGTGTTTTTGGGGTTTCTATATTTTCAGTTCGACGATGTCATCGCATGGAGCTGTACATGGTTGAACGATTTGCTAATTTATTTTCAACGAACCGAATAATCCAACATGAACCCATACATTCGATTATGTGTATTTTAGGAGCTTTATTTTGGTACCGAGTTCACACGACAACTAATCGACTATTTTCGGGTTTTCAGTATGAAGCGATAACATTATTAACACTGCTAATGTCAGATACGGTAAAGGTTGGGAAAACAAAAAACAAGGAATGGCATATAAATTCCAAAGCAAATGGCAATGGTACCCACAAGAACCTGCCAACATTATCATCAAACGAAATAAATAAAATTAAATAAAACCACTTAATGACAACAAGATAACATTTCAATCAGCAATGGTTTGTCATTGCAATGTGATTATTTGTGCTACACACTCAGCCACAGTAATGGATGTACTGCATAGTAAATGCTTATTTAAAGTTCCTTGCCAATTGCAGTGCCTTTTCCGTACGCCGCAATCAATCTGCATCTAATGTGTTTCAGGTTTTCCAACGAAGCTTTCCATCAATGGACGCTCCAGTGTGACACCAGCCGTCCAAACAAACCGTCAATTGATTTGTTTCGATTTGTCCCAAAACCGACAATGTAAAAGCAAATCGTGGTTTAACACACCCTAATCCACCCGGACCCCGTAG
The DNA here is from genome assembly GCA_000473375.1 of Anopheles culicifacies. Lineage (NCBI taxonomy): Eukaryota > Metazoa > Arthropoda > Insecta > Diptera > Culicidae > Anopheles > Anopheles culicifacies. Next base: position 15,274 of record KI423304.1, read on the forward strand.
TCCCGGTTCGATCGCTTGATGTCTATCATCAGATAAACACCCTTTCCACCCATCACGCACTGCAGCGAGTGAAAACGTGCCATAATGGTGAATGGTCGCTTCACATGCTCCGATTTTCGAAAAGCGGCACCCATTGGCGGCAAATCCCACACAGCACGTCAGTGACAGAATCGAACATCACACTACCGTCCAGGGACCGGCAGGGTGTGCGAGCAAGGTGGGCTAAATAAATAGAGCCAAAGCAGCGGGCCGTCCATCGTCGACACGGCACAAATCACCGCTCATCAATCACCGGGTGCTGGGGAAATTTTGGGAAAAATCCGTTCCATTCGGTGTGCATGATTTACCACCGTTTGGCAAGCGTTCGGTGTTTGGCCACTAAAGCGCTAAGAGGTGGTACGTACACCCCTGTCCGCGCTACCCTTTATGGTGGGGTTCGTTTCGGTCCTTATCCTGTTTCCACAAATCTGGCTTCCCACCGATGTTCCACTCCACTTACGGCAGCGACTAAAACATCGTGCGCCTGTCAGTTGTTTGTTTCGGTCCGGTGTTTATCTTTTTTGTTCGTTTTTTTTTTTTGTCCTTAGGTTCACATTTCTGTGTGACTGTGTATGTGTAGGGTGTTCGTGTGCTGCCCGTTTGCACCGCTTGAAGGATGATTTAATAACCGAACGCAAACAGATTAACCAAACTACTTCAAGCGGAACGGTGCTCGATGGGGAAAACATTTCTCTTTTCACACTGCGCCATATAGAAATAGTACCAACACTTTTTTTATTATTTTTTCTAAATTTTATTACTATTTGTTATAATTCAATTAGGAAACAAGTGTAAGTCTAGTTTTTATGTTGCTGCAATTTGTATTTTCAGTTTCGAAAAGTTTTCATTTTTAACACCATTTTTCAATTTTTACTTTTATGGTTTTGTTTCCTACATATTTTTGTATTTTCATTTTATTATATAACCTGACAATGGATACAATTTATTATACAATTTCAATGGAAATCCCAAAAATATTGACAAAAACATACGATGGTGCTATTTACATTACGCACCGTGTATCTCGGATCTCTTTTCCATTCGCTTTTTCTCTCTTTCGCTCTTTCGGACGAACGGCCTTCCAGTAGACACTCCTAAGCGGCCCCTGCACAACGGATTACCAATGCTTTTTCACCAACCGGGTGAAGCCCACTGGGCGTGGGATTGATTGTGCAATGGATTTACCGAAATATGGCTCTACGCCCACCCGCCTTCTTCTCACGCCTTCTCCTGCCCACTTCGTCACAATCCATTAACGATCGTCTTTTTGCGTTTTGTTTACCTTGCGCTGCACGGAAAAAGATGTCACATCCATGTCCAAAACGGGTCTGACACGCGAAGCCAAGGGTCTCGAGCCGCCCGCATTGCAGAGCGGGGGTAATGGTCGATAGACACGAAGAGAGAGAGAGAGGCAGAGAGTGCTAGTGGACGTTGGGGGGAAGTAAGGGTGCTGGCGAGAAGGAAGAAATGGTACCTCCTCCATTAAATATGATTTCATGTGAAGCTGCATTTGCCGTCGATTCGTTACCATTTGCCATCCCGGGGTCCGACTGATTGGATATTATTGTATTGGATTATTGCAAACAAACCGACCGAGTTAAATCGTTTCCTCTGCTAGCCCACAAGCAATCGCACCAAATTGCACCATCCGGAATAGGCACCCACACGGGACACGTACCGGCCAGTTTGGAATGCCTGCAAATGATAACATTATTGAAGCATTGTTATTGGCCGTATATGGATGGGGCTGGGGAACAACGTCTCGCAAGTGTTTTCCGCGGTTCTGAGTGCCAGTTTTTGCAAGCGTTTCCACCCAAAGCAGTGTGTGAAGTGGTACGAAAGCGAAGAACGTGATCGCACGTTCACATTCCCCACTACTAGTTTTTCCGCCACTTTAGAAGGTAATCTACTCCCGGCACGCCATTCCGCATCGAAGTCGAGAGCTAAACTTCCCAACTGTGTTTCACGTTCGCTACAACTTTCTAGTGAAGAAATGCTCCACGCCGTTGGATTGGTTGAATAAAACCGAAAAAGAACACCGTATCAAGCAACTAAGTTTGGCCTAGTATTGAGAATGAGATCCGATGCTTTACCAACAAACAAAACACACGGCAGCAAACACGGGGCCAGCTTATCGTGGGCCAAACGAGCATTGGACCGCCCGGGAAGATCGCATCGCCGTTTGATGCTAGCAGAATAATAACAAGCCGGATAATTATCCGGGAAACAATCACGAAACGTAATCTAACCCACCCACACTACCGGCACCCGACCGGGGCGGCGACGTTCGGTAAGAAAAACATTATCTTTTCCCACGCGAGAGCACTGTCGGGGTAAGAAAGCACTGGATCTTCTTCCTTTTCCTACCACCATCGAAGAAATCCCTTGCCAGACAATGTATACAATGCTACCCGGGCGAAAGGCACCACGTTCTGCCAACTGCCAAAAACTCGTTCTCATTGAAGCACGTTGCCTACCGCCTACCGGGCAACGGCACCGTTGTTTATCAATAATTTCGGCGTAATTTTATTTCGTTTCAATTACTGCCACTTTTTAGCCCAGCTACAGCTCTCTTTCTTGCCGCGGGAAAAGATGGCCGGAACGTACGAGGAAATGCTTCACATCCGGCGAAGTTTAAATGTGTGTACGTTTCGCTATCTGATGCAAACATTAGTGAATAAATGCCCCCGTGGGAGATATCTAATAGCTGTGCTTTATTATGCTTTAGATCGGTATAACACGGACCCAGTGCCTGTATGATGTGCGAATGGGTTTGGAGCAATTTTTAAACATCTCACTAAGCAGTACAAGGGCCGCAGTTCCCGAACCCAGTCGAGCTTCTCGGAATGAAGAGATTAACGGATGGGTGGTACAGGAGGTTGTTAATGTTGTAGGTGCAGGTGGATGCTATGAAATCGATCCGGTAAAGTTGTTTGATTAGCAAACTCGCACACACACGTGGGAGATATTTTATAACCAAATTCCCACCAGTGCTTTTGCTACTCGAGCTTTCTTTTGCAGTGAAGCGAAATGCTGAAAATATCTCTTACCCTTCATTTTTTGTGCGTTGGTTTTGAATGATGCGATGTCAAGAGTTTTAGAAAATTTTCACCCGAAAATAAAAACAACTGTCGGATTTCATCCGCCTACCTTTAGCAACGAGGCTAGCCAGGCGTCCCTTTCATTATTGATCCACTAATGGTGAGTTTTGCTAATAAAAGCAACTGTAAAATAATTAACGAGTTTCATAAGAATTAAAAATTTCCGAGAGCTACTAGCAGACCATATTAAATATCGTTCTTCTATCTACATCGGTTCATTATAAAGGAACAGATTCATATAAATAAAAAGAGATGATCAAATTTCAACATATTTTGAAATTTGCGGATAATTTTGTCGAAAGTAAAGTATCAAATTTGATTCTTACGTTTCGTATTGTTGCTTGCCATGGTCTGGCGCTCCTCAAGGAATTCTTCCTGAATTTAACGAACTACATGAACATCCTTTATCATCTCCCAGGGAAAATCAACAACTCCTTTTGAATTCCTTTTATATTTGATGCTCCTGGAATGGCATCTTCCTTTACAACCACCAATGTAATGTAAGACACTCTAAGACACTCAAACCGCGCGATGTTATTCAGCTAAACGAGATGCTTGTAGAACGAGTGAAACTAATAAAAAAACTGGGATTATGGTTACATTACCAAGAAGTAACCAGGAGAAGAAGCCAGGATTTATAAGTGCCTTGGTTTTAATTTGTCAACTAGTTTCGAATCTTTCAGTGCGATATGTCCAAAAGCTATGAAATGTGCACACGTTAGATATGTATTAGAATATGTTTTCATTATCTGGCTTTCATGTCCGTCCTCTTCTATACTTATTGTTGAACGTGTGCAAAAATCTTTTACTCGCCAACAGTTCCACCCCTCCCCCCGCTAACAGAATTTGAGTCTACTATACGAAGGCCTCCACTACCAATCCGCTCGGGGCCCCTTACGACTTTGATCCGCCACTGAATTAGTCGGATGTAAGGACATGAAAATCATTGCCCTTCCTCCTTCTTTCATTTTTAACTCAATTGACACTTTTATCTTGTTGTACATCAATAGAGTTTTAAACTTCTCATCGCCATTTTCGCTTTCGTCCTTCTCTTTTAATTACAAATCATCTTTCTGCCATAAACTGCTTCAAGCTACGCGTCTTTTTAGCTCTGTGTTCCAATCTGTTCGACTTTTCCCTTTGAATCGATCAAACAATTTTTCTTCTATTTCTTTTTCTATTATATTAACTATAAGATTACAATCATAATTCTTCAACTCCAACAAAGATGTAGGAATAATAGCTGGAACTTTTCCAATTGCTGTCCTACTTTCATATCGCTAAATTAATTCAACTTTGGCACATTAAAGCTTTATACAAGTATTGTTCAGAGTGGGCATGAATCCGAAATTTGTAACAATGCCACGAAAGGGTTATCCTTTAATAAAACATTCCCAATGTTAAACGTAATCCCATAATCTTACAGTACTTCATTAAGGAGATGTAGCGCATAGAAAAATGAATAAAGCTGTTAAACCCTATTTCCCCACTATTAATCAAAAGATCGTAATCAACACAGATGCCTAAGCTAAATTTAAATAATCAAAATCCCTTTGATATCCCACAGCTTATATCCTTATCAACACAGGTAGGTCGGCTAGATTGGGGTGGTCCAGCCGCCGAGATGACCGATCTTCAAGACACACTGAAGTCAACTTATTTTCATGCGATAAAACTGCCTAAAAACGACTTCAATATTCCAAAATAGCCTTCTTCTTCTTCTCTGGCTCTACAATCTCTAGAGGTCTTGGTCTGCCATTTCTGGCTTTCGTGACTTGAATTTTACCCGTCACAGGATAGTCAGTCCTGCGTACGAGGGAACGGCCCGAATAGGATTCGAACCTCCTGCCCGTTCGAAGACCGGCTCCGCAATCTCCCCAACCATCGAGCCGCTCTATTTCGAAAATAGTACTCCAATTAAAATGGTCACTAAATATCTGCGGATAAAATTTGAACAATACGGTTGGGTCGGGTATACGGTTGAATTCCCTTTAATCGCTTTAAGCTCCAAATTCGCTGAAACTGATTTAGACCTGAGAGGCTCTCTTGAAGATATTCGCCATTTGGGAATGCTAAAGATTAACAGCGTTAGTCCAGTTTTCATTTCCTGGTCGCATAGAAGGAACTCCTAACCAACATTTGCCCTATGAGTTGTATGTTTGACATGTCTGATTTAGAAGTAGATATGTGTGTTAATACATTACTAACTCACATGGTGGATGTGTCAGTTGTGAAGGTTTGTCATAGTTGGAAAGTCATTTAAGCTGGAATGGATTCCTCTTCAACTTCAAAACGAATTCTAGAAACTGCTACCTTTGCACCGCATCTCGTCAACCCTCATATGATTCGCATTGATCCACCACTTGGGGTGATCTTTTACACCCGGGTCATTCACTTCACTGTATCCGGAGTTGTTTGTTCTCCAATCATCACAAAGCTATGGCCCGTTCCGAAATGTGTCCCGTGCTCAAGAAAATTGCATTGACAGAAAAAAAACACACAACCTATCTATCCTCACCATCCCACACATTCTTACGCCATGTTCTGACCTGATTGACTGCTTTCGCACCATGTGCCTGGTTGCTAGCGTTACGGGGTTATCTAGGACATCGTTTAGCTAGCGGGCGAGCGGTGAAGCACTAACTACAAAAGACTCTACACTGCATTCAGCAAACGGCACAGCAACGCCTGAAGCGCTTCCCGTTTCCAGAATTGTCGACCTGCTCTTGGCCACCCCCGACTGACCAACATCACCAGCAGGAACTCGTCCTCCGCCCAGCTGCAACTCGTGAGTTAAATATAATCATTAAATATTTAAACCATTTTCCGACCGCTCACACATTGCCGCCAGCTCAACACGAACAAGACGCAGCCGAGAAAGAAAACCAAGGAAAAAAAACAGCCAGCCAGCAAATGTACGCGATGGTCCTCAAAAAGCATAAGTGAACGTGCCTTACCACCATCGGCGACGTGCGACACAGCGCACGGTGGCAGGCGAATGGGCGGATGGAGCCACACGCGTCACAAGTACGGTGCGGATGCTCATGCTTTTTAATGTTGATGATCCTTACCGTTTCCTCGCTCAAGTGTGGCCTTCAGCCAGTCGCTAAACTCCCTTCACTTTTTGTTTCTCTTCTTCCCCATTCCCGTCTCCGGGAACGCTCAGCTCATGTGAAAGAACCATCTTGCTACGGCTGCCACGTCCCCGTGCTAACGTCGAGTATGCTCTCAGAGATTTATTACAATCACTCGTAGTTCCCGGTTTCTGGTATGTTTCCTTGCTTCGTGTAGCTGCTCGAACGCAATACTAAACTGTTTCACTGCATCCCTGGAATACTGATAACTTGCCATATGTAAATGAACGTTAGTGGCATCGTCCTTGCCGGTACATGAGCGTATAAGCAAGGAACGAACGAACGAAGCTACCAGGAACGCAAACGCAATTCAGTGTGACAATAAATTTTTGGTACATTTCTTCCCATCGCTTGGGAAAGAAGAATGGGAAAAGAAAAACAAAAGCTCAAATGGACCACTCTTCACTGATACTGTGATAACTATACAACTTTATGTCGAAGATACTACCTACACTATACTGTGCCCAGTTTTTATAGTTGCTGTAAAAGTTCTTGCGTAAAATTCACCTTTTCAACAGCTTTACCTACCACCGGGAAGCATGGTAGCATACCTTAAACGACAGCAAATGGATGTTACCCTAGATTCGGAACCATTGTTTTCCTATGGTTTGCTTTACGTTTGTGATTTTATGCAAACTTTTGCCAAACATAAGTATTCTGCTTGGCAGCTGCCAGCCACTAGCGCATTGAAAAGGAAAATCAACAACCGATCAGAAGCTACGAGACAGCAACATTGTTTATGCTTGCTTTACCGAAACTGATGCCACACAGGAACAGTTTGGACAAAAAATTAATCAGTTTTAAAATGAAGACGAAACCAGCTTTAATCTTACACATCAATGTGTTTAGTGTCAATCATGTTTCACACAGTTATTATCGCCATCTTTAAACCTTTTTAAAGATATGTAGCATTTTTTTCATTAAAGCTGTTTTTTTTAATATAAAATGTACAAAAGAATTCCGATGTGTGTAAGGCGCACGTCTGACAACTTATTCATAAAAATAGTTGAAGAATCAGTGTCTTTAGATAATCTTCTCATGATTCTTAACGGTGTTAGACATAGATGGCTCGCCTTACTTGGTAGCAGAAGCCAAAGAGTAGCGTGGTGTAATTCATCAGCCTAATTTTAGAGCCAATATTAAAATTTCAAAAATTTTCTTC